>VMDR010006349.1:0-46002 GCA_007922815.1 Macrotus californicus
GAGGAAAATAATTTTTTCTTTGTAGATTTCCAACTAGCTATAGTTAAAATAGCAGAAAGGAATGGATTTTTCTGTATTGCTGTCTAATCTGGTGATTTTACTGAAGTTTCTAAGTTCTAATTGGTCATGAAATGATTCTACTGAATTTTCTAGGCAGATAAAATGTCCTATAAAGGTAATAATGGTGTTTCAGTTTATTTTCAATTGTCTTCTTTTATTTCATTGTTCTGAACATTTAGGTTAATGGTGAATAGAAATGGTAATAATAGCTGTTCTCTTGTTCTCTGTTTCTCTGTTTCTGTCTGCCTCCCTCTTATCTTCCTCTCTTTCTGTCTTCCTTTAATTCTTTGAAAGTAATGAGTTATGAAGAAATATTTTTCTTATTGTTACTGAGAAGGTTGAAGTTCAGGTGGAAGCTTATATTTTGTGAGCCAAGGCTTTGCCTACACAGGTTCTATTCTAGTTTGCCAAGTTACTTTCATCCCTTAGAAGAACCTTTAGAAGATGCTTACAGGGATTTATGGTAACTCCAGGTCACAGAACAATATGGTTGCTATGTCCCTTAGGGCAGTGTTTTCAATTCTGACTCATGACCAGAATCACTCATGAAGGATTATAAAGATACAAACTCTTGGGCATCATCCTAGTCCTACTGAATCAGAAGCTCTGATGATGGGGCTTGAGAATGTTATAAGTTAAGGTTGAGAAATATTACCCGTACCTCTACTGGATACACTTAGCATTTAAACAAACATATTTAAACATGCATTTAACCTACATTTAATCTGGAATTCAGCAGTATCTATAACCTCCTCTAGAGAAGACATATCATCAGTTTTGCTCCTCCCCTCTCACATTAGCCCACCACCTAGTAGTTATCTAAAGTCTTTAAGTTAGAGGAATACCATGACAGGAGGTCACATTTGTGAAAATTCAGAAGATAAACACACATTGACATTTTTCCAAGCTATGATCCTCATTATATTACTCATATGCAGAAAGGCATTAAATATTTTTTTAAAGAAAATAGAAGTCAGGAAGAGAAGCATGCTATGTTCCTGGGCATCTGGGTAGCCTAAAGATATGTCCTTAAAATATTTATTTTTTAAAAAATATTCTTTTAAAGATTGTGTTTACTTCTAGAGAGAAGGGTAGGGATGGAGAAAGTGAGGGAAAGAACCATCAATGGTTTGCCTTTTGCACGTGCTCTGGCTGGGGACTGAATCCACAAGCCAGGCTTGTGCCCCCAACCAGGAATCGAACTGGCAACGTTTTGCCTTGCAATATGATGCCCAGCCAACTGAGCCACACTGGTCAGGGCCCATAAAATATTTCTTATTGTTCTACCTTCCGTCAGCTGACAAGGTGGATACATTTGTCGGACTTTTGAAAATTAACTTCCCAGCAGCCTAACAGCAGTTAGTTTCAAAGTTAATAAACAGACTCAATAGGATGATGAGGACATTGTTAATTTTGTAGAGCTGTACCATTTCCACATTTTGGGAATTTCTTACATGGCATAGGCTAGAATTACAGATATTCCACTTGCCTGACAGTTGTGCTCCTGCAGCTCATATTGATCACAAGTCTTTCTTGGGACTCTAAGGACAAACTTATATAGTTCATCATTACCCTACACATATTTCATTGGCTCATGCTACTTGTGTATGCCTATATTCTTTTTAAGTCTTTAAGGGTAAAATCTACATAGGATACCTGGGTTACCTGATCTTGCAGATATATATTCTTATTGGTTGAGAGGTCGTTTTGAACCACCTATTCATAGTGATCAAATTTTATCATTAACTATATAAAGTAGGGATACTTTCTACTTTCCTTCCTGTTTTGTCAGCCAGGAGAGATTTTACTTGCTCCAGTCTATTCCTGCTCGAGTCTGATTCACAATGAACTTGTAGTCCTTGTACATTCTCAGCATGATTTCCAAATGGCTGCAATAGCTCCAAAAGTCATCTCAGGAAGTAAGGAAAAAGATGTGTCACCAACAAGCTCTTCCTGAATATGTGTCCCTTTTATCAGAAGGTAAAACCTTTTTTGAAAGCCCCAGGAAGAATCCCTCTTATATTCTATTGGCCAGAATAGAGTCATAAGACCACTTTAGGAAGTGAGGGAGACTGGGAAAGCATCTGCCTTGAAGAAGAAATGGAATCACCACAATTGACTAAGTACATTATTATGCAAACAAACAAGAATCAGAGTTCTACGGGAAAGGGCTTAGCTTGTTAGTTTGCATTTACATAATTGTTCATATATATATATGTATATATATGGAATTCCATGAACTTGAATATGGAATTCATGGACTCAATATACATGAAAATCACCTTGAAACTTATGTAAAAATACAGATATTAGACTCTAAATCTGCAGAATGTGGTTCATTTACCTGTGTTTTGAGTCCCTTCCTTTTATTAAACATTGTTTTAAGCTTTTCCAGTGCTATTATAAGTACATAGTAAGATTTTTAATGCTTGTGCAATTTTTTATTCCATTACTGTTGGGTATTTAATTGGTTTCTTGCTTTTATATTGTTATAAATTTGATATAAACCTCTAAATGAATTCAAGCTTTTTATATACTTAGTAATATTTTCTTTCCTAGGAATCTCAAAAGTGAAATATTTGTATCAATGGACCCGAGTATTTAGAAGACTCTTTATGTATTGCTAGAATGATTTCTACAAGCTGTTGTAGGAGCTATAAGTATTATATGTTAATTAAAAGGGACATTCTCAAAAAGTAACGGCAAGTGCAATGATAATGGGGCATAAATGTGAAAAAGAGAGCTTAACCCACGTTGCTGCTGCTTTCATCTTAATTACCCACAATGCCCACCTCAGAGTGATGCTGTGGTCAGTGACCCATGGTCCAGAAAGCATACAGTGGTCCCCAAATAACTCAAGTTCTTTATATTCCTTGAGTCCTGGAAGAGGATACACCACCCAGGGCAACATGTCTTACTTGTTCCCTCTCCTTTCCCATTCTCTCTCTCTTTTGTTTTGCACCCTGTGGCACTTTCTCCAACTCTGGAGAAACCTTTCCTTCATCATGGGTGTTGCCTCTCTCTCTGGCCATTTCCTTCAGGCTGTGCATCACAAAAGAGAGGAGGAGTCTGACTATGGCAGAGCAGTCCTCAGAAGGCAGGCCTGGGGAAAAGCCAGAAGCCTATATTAAAGGCAGAAGGCAGGGGCAATATCCAGTGTTCTTAATTCAGACATACCTGGGAATCGTCTGACTGCCAAAAGACTTGAACACACTAGAGTTAAACAGAAAAATATTTTTAAATAAAATAATAAACATACCTGCTATTTAGTACTGAAGTCATGTTAGTAGTTTATATAGGGTTAGGATTTTTCATGTTACTTTTATTATTATACATAATAATTAGGTGTTTGGGATCCAAATCCTAGTTCTTATTTTTAAAAAAACTTTTTCAATTTAAAAAAATTATTTTTATTTTATTTTTTCATTACCATTTATCCCCGTTAATCCTTGTTCCACCTCCAACCACACCCCCTCCTGTCCACAATCACCACACTATTGTCCATGTCCACTAGTTTTTTTTCTTATTTGCTCTAGTTTCATTCTCCTGCATGTATCTGTCCAATTTTTCTAATACCATTTATTGAATAAACTATCTTTTAGTCCATTGTATGTGCTGCTTTCTCTGTCAAATATTGACTGACTATAAGAGTGTGGGTTTACTTCCGGGCTCTCTACTCTGTTCCATTGATCTATGTGTCTGTTTTTATGCCAGTAGCAAGCTATTTTGATTACTATGGCCTTATATATTATATGATGTCTGTCCAGAAGGTATCCAGCCATGCAGTATGAAAAATAAAGATATTTATTGAAGAAGATACAAGATACAAGAAACATTGTACATAGGACAATGACGCCTCGATCCCCTTCAAAGTAGGCACCTTGGGACCTCACAGTTCTCCTAGTATGTCTTCCACTGTTCAATATACTCTGCAAAATCCTTTGTTGGTATTGCCATCAGGTGCCCCACCATATTTTCCTGAATCTCATTGATGGTCTGAAATCTCTTCTGTTCAAAAGTGATTTTAGTTTTGGGAAAAGCCGGAAGTCACAGGGCGCCAAATCTGGTTCATTGGTATTGGTTTGAATGAAGTCATTAGCAACCACAGCAAGATATTCCTTCTGCTCTGATAGCAGAACCTGTGGAATGGCTTTTGCCATGACACATTTCATGCCAAGATCCTGCATCAAAATCTTGGACACAGTAGTTTTTGCAATCCCCAGATTAGCTTCTGGTTCTTACACTGTCAGTCACAGATCTTTGTTGATTGCAACCTGTAACGTCCAACATTCTCAAGTGTTCTGCTTGTTACAGGCCTTCCAGAATGTGGATTAGTTTCAAAAGATTCTCGAGCATCTTTGAAGTGTTTGTATCACATTTTTATTTGTGCCGCACTCATTGTATTGTCCCTGAAGGCCTTCTGAATCATCCGAATAGTTTCTGCGGAGGACTGTTCAAGCTTAACACAAAATTTGATGCAGCTTTCTTATTCTACTTGCTCAGTCATTTTGAATGCGATGGCCACACAGTACACATGTTCACTCAATGGTGTCTACTGCCCCCACTGACTAGTACAGTGAAGTCATCATTGTTCACAGTTGGGCATTCCAGTCCCCTCTCCTTGGCTGCCAGGTGACATCGATGTCACATAAACCATTCTTGTTATCTTAACAATGGCTGGACTTTTTTCAGGTAGACCTTCATATTTTGATATTAGGTACAATGATGCCTCCAGCCTGTTCTTTTTTATCAGAATGATTGCCGTGTTAGGGTACTAGGTAGTGCATTTGTCTCATAAACTAGTTCTGATTTTAATGAGTTTCATAACTATGTCATTTTATCTCTCTGGGCCAAGTCTCCTTACTATAAATAAGAGAATTAGCCTGCTTTAATAAGGTCTTTTCCTAGTCTAACATTTTATTATTCTTCATATTTTCAGAAGACCTAATGGTTGAAAAGTCCAACCTGTGGGTTGAGGCCCTGTTGTCACAAGTTCTTTACAAGGAAATCTTATAAACATAGGATGCAGTGAACAAGAGATTTAAAAAAATCAAACAAATCCAGGTTAAAAACAAACAAATAAACATCATCACCCTGACTGAATTCAAGTCTCTAAAAGTTCTATGAATTAGAAGATAAAAGTAAAAAAGACAAAAATTTATTTGCACCTGCTGTCTTCCTTAATCATGACTAAGCACATAGTTTACCATAGATTGTAGTAGATAATTCAACCCTATATGCCAAATATTTCTTGAGCGCCTATTATGTTCTAGGCACTGTGCTAGGTAATCTGGTTACACAAACGGCTAAAACATGGGTTTCAGGTTGGGATCTCTGAAGAGCAAAAACTGAGATGGACTTCAGAGTGCAAAAATTTTTTTGAAGGAGAGTAACCTCTGGGATGGTGAAATGGAAGAGGCAGGACTGAACAGAGAAGATGATCAGAACCTGATGAAAATCTCACAATGTGTCAGCTGCCCAATAGGATGTTCCAGAGCAGATGGGTCATTGGGAAAAGCCCATATTGTGTGCAAAGGGCAAGGACCTTATACCTCAGTTATTGGCTGGGGGCCACCCCAAGAAGAACCTGACCTCTTTTACCATTGCCTTGCCCAATCATTATCCAGAGTCTTCTCTGAGGAGAGCATGACTGCAGCTTGAATGTGGAGGGGAATCCTGAATAAGCTAACAGCTGGACTCTGTCAGGTAACCACCTTCTTCTTCCCGGTCAGCAAGGGGGAGGTGAGCGGCGTAATTCCACGTCTGCTATAGTCCACCTCTTGTGCCACACAGGTCTACTTCTCCATGATTTTTGGAAACAGCTCCTCACAGGCTCTGGTGGACCTGACTTCCCGAGGGGGAATTTGGATAGAGGGAGGTTAGTGTGACAAAATAGAGCCACCGTCTCTGCGGTTGGTCTCAAGCCCACAACTGGTGTCCATCCTCTCCCTCCTTCACGCTCCATTTCTAAATTCCCTTCAACCTCAGCTACTGTCTGTGTTGCTCTTGGCAGTTTTTGTGAAGAGTTGGACTTCCTATGAAACGTAAATTCTCTGCCAAAAACAGTCGTCTTCCTGAGAACACTCTCCTTCAAAATGTGCACTTTTGGAGGAAAAGAATTATTCCTCATTTTGTTCTACAAATTCATGGCCAGTTCAAAGCTTTTCTCTGGAAGGCATCCCCTTATTACCCTCCTTTGAGGTGGCAAATGCCACACTGGGGGAGGAACGATTTCCTTCCTGCCACAATCTACTGTACCATCCCCACACAGTACAGAGTCGTAATTCAATACTGTGGGTAAGATACAGAATCTGACAAAGTTCACTGTACCAGGAAAAACTGAAAGCAAGCTTCACACAAAATGCCTGTATGTGAAACTTGGGCCCATGACGTATTTCTGGGCTAGTGTGGCCCAGTGGCTACAAATATTCAATTACAACAGAATTGAATAAACAATCTCTTTATAAAAGTGGCACATTGAAACATCCTCATATTACATTTATAATTTAATGTTTGAATCTGTAAACGGTGCTGAGTGTTGGCTGAGGTGGAAAGTAGCAATGGGACAGGTTGTATCCTTTTCTTTGGAAGAGAAATCTCTGGGTTTTGGGGTAGGAGTAGAAAAAAGTTAGTTGTTATGAAAGTTGTAGTATGTTTGGTTTGGTGTTTGCCTAAGCTGTGGTATCCTATCTCTAGGGCAGTAGTCTTGAAGCTGGGAAGTAGCACAGAGGGTAAGGACCCAACTGGGTGTTTAAGAAACAGAGAATGAAGAGCAGAGGTAGCGGCACAAATAGAACAGGCAAGATTAGTCCAGTGATAAGCCATATCTGCTGAGGTGACAGAAGAATGAAGAAATAAGCAGCTTATTGAGTGGGACCCACATATTTTTCAATCAACTAAATAAATACTTTTCTTGGAGTGTGGGCTAGATGTTATCTAGCCAGTCACCTTTTAACTTCAATCTGGACTTTCTTACTCTTCTCCTCATACCTTCTCTTCTCACTTATTTACTTACTAAAAACTCCACATCTATACTTCATCAACAATGTGCTATATATGATTATAGTCTCTTAAAGGATTCAAAATCACATATTCAGCAAACCCAAACAAGGTGATTTATATACAAATTATGTGCTGCGATACTGTAGGGAGGGAATTAGCAATAATGCTTTAAGTTAGAGTTATCAAGGAAAGTATGAAAAAAGAGAGTTGGAATAGCTGATCTCCAAAATCCCTTCTGTCTCCCAGCAGTGTATATATATAACTGCTTATTCCCATCTTTCCTTTCCAGGCCTCATAATCTTATTTATTTATGAAACCAAACTTCAGGTATGTTTTTCAGGCTTAACAGATGACTATACATTTACTATTTATAAAAACCCTTTGGGGTAGGTGCTTTTATTTTCCTCATTGTATCTATGAGGAAACTGTAGGGCAGGGAAGTTAAAACTTTGTCCAAGGTCACATAGCTATTAAGAGGCAGAGCTGAGATTTGAACCCAGGAATTTGTCTCCAGAGTCCATGGTCTTAATCATTTCCTCATGTGGCATGGTTTTGAATTTGAATTGACAGTTGTTTACAAAATATATGTCTATATTTGAATAATGAACACAAAGTCTAATTTTTATGTAATTTCCTGCTGGAGAGGAAACAAATTCATTATTCTTTTTTCCACTTTAATCTAACTTGTTTTTTGTCAAAGTAATTCACGTACATAATTTTAAAAGTCAAATAGTACTTCAAGACTTGTAACAATAAAAATAACAGCAACACCACTATACGCTAACAAACTGGACAACCTAGAAGAAATGAAAAAAAATTCTTAGAAACTTACAACGTACCCAGACCGAATCAGGAGAAAATAGAAAATATGAATAGATCAATGACTAGTGAGCAAATGGAATCAGTAATCAAAAATCTCCCAATGAAGAAAAACCCATGACCAGATGGCTTCACTGATAAATATTACCAACCATTTAAAAAGGAATTAATGGCAATACTTCCTAAACATTTCCAAAAAATCAAAGAGGAAGGAAGACCAAAAACCCTGAATAGCCAAAGAAATCCTGAGAAAGAAGAATAAAGCAGGAGACATTACAGTCCCTGATTTCAAATTATACAGTAAGTTTACAGTAATTAAAAGAGTGTGGTACTGCCATGAAAACAGACAGATAAGCCAGTGCAACAAAATCAAGGGCCCGGAAATAAACCCAAGCACATACAGTCAACAAATATTTGACAAGGGAGCCAAGAATACTCGATCAAGAAAAGACAGTCTCTTCAATAAATGGCACTGGGAAAACTGGATATTCACTTGTAAAAGAGCGAAACTTGACCCCTATCTTACACCACTCACAGAAATTAAATTGAAATGAATTAAAGACTTAAATTTAAGACCAGAAAGCATGAAACTCCTAGAAGAAAACATAGGAAAAAAGCTCCTTGATGTGAGTCTTAGTGCTCATTCTTTGGAAATCACACATCATACAAGTTATCAAGAAACTTTGTAAGTTGGTAGAAACACTGTGAACTAGAGACAAATCCTTTTTGCCCTAAACCAGTTGTCTTGATGAGCTCCGTAATGTAACTTGATCTCATTTCTTGAAACTGGTTCTGACTTCTTAGTCCTTCCAAAAAAATTGTATTAAGGAGTAGCAATACTTTTATACAGAGAAACACTTTTGGGCTAACTTGAAGCTTCACAGTCTCCTGTGGGATCTGCCACATGGTAAAGCACAATGAATAAAATGATGATTCTTTCATTTGCTGTTCATTTAGTATTAGATCAGGTGCAAAATAGAGCATCTGCCAACTGACGTATTTATAGGATCTCCATCCTAGTCCAAACCCCACTAAGCTCATCCAAGAATATTGGACAGTAGTTATCTGGTGTTCAATATCTAAATTTTGAAAACCTGGCAGTGACTTAGACCATGTGACTATTGAAAGAAGTTGTCTTTCGCCTAGTTGTTTAAGACTTACCAGCAAAGAATTGGGAGTCTCGGGTTTGGCATCTCATGTCCCGTGTAGACCGTGTCTAGTTAAATGCTCGTTGGCAGGCCGATCAGTACGAGGATCAGCAGTATGTCTTGATTTGGTGAAAAAGTAAATTTCTGGCTTAGGGTTTGGCTTTCTTTAGAAATGCCTCCTGGCTGTGGGAGAGCGACAGCATCCAGTGTTTTCATAACTCTGACTTTATTGAAGTTTTTAAACTTTTGACCCTGGGCTCCAGCAGAGGGACAGTGGCTCAGAAGGAACTGGAGTCATACAGGGAAAGATTCGGGTGTGTGACTTTGGGGAGAGGGCTGGAGGGGCAGCTGGCAATGCCTCTCTGCTGAGTCCCTCCCCCCTCTTTTTAAATAACAGCCAATTGTTTCTAAGTAGTTTTTGAACCTGTATCATTTAAATTTTTCACTGTGTAGAAAATGATAGTTTTTCATTGTGCAGAAAATGAAGGAGTGTCTTTTAGGGTTTCTTCTAAAGGTCAGGCTATTTCTGTGAAATCAAAAGAAAAGAGGCTGTTCCTGTGTTTACGTAGGCTCAGGTTACCCTCAGATCTGTTTTCTGGGCTGTCCTGTTCTCTCACTTATTAAGCAATGATGAATGGGACACCATTTATGCACCCACACTTTGCCAATTGAGATGAGGATGTATGGAAATACTGGCTTGGTTCCTGCCATTAATTTGCTTAAAATTTAATGAAGACCGAACACACATACACACATCACCTTTATATAATCTTCACAACCTAACAGTATGTAAAAAAGCACCCAAACAAGAAATTCAGGGAATTGGACGATCATTGGGTAAATGTTATGGAGGATCTGGGGAGATAGCTTATACACTTCTAGATTTTCTTGGTCTCATCTTGTTCTAGGACCTTTACCTCTTCCACCCATCTGCTTTGCCTGAGCTGCTGAATCTGACAGAATCTGTGGCCTATGATGTTCTACCACATGAGGCTGTCCAGGTCCATGCGTGGAGTCTCTGGATCTTCCTACTACTGTGATACTTGTATGAACTAGTACTATTAAGCATAGATTTTGGCTTCCTAAGCAGCTTGTAAAAGGTTCAGAATATGCAACCTAGTGGTGTGAGAGAGTTCACTTTGGCCAAAGAAAACCAGGAGCTGGAAAGAATTTGGGCAGATAAATATCCTTTCCTTTTCTTCCTGGATCAGGCTCATCTGAGAAATAGTTTCTCTGACTAGACTGTCTGAAGGCATCCTGTGTAGCCGAACAGGTGATCTACTGAGTGACTGGCTGAGATTCTTCAAGCTCATTGTGAGGCCCTGGTTGTTATGTTTATCTTACATTGCTTGCCATCTTTCCCTGTCTCATTTTTCTTTTTCTTCATTCTTGTTCTGGGATTGCACCTCCCTGAAAAAAGTACTATCTTGTAATCTTTGTCTCAATTTTTGTTTCTAGAAGTCTTGGAGTAAGACAGAGGAGTAGACAATCTTTTAAAAAAGGAATGATCTGTGTGGTGAACATTTATGTTGGAAAATAGCCAGGGTCAAGTTTCAGAGGGTCATGTTGGTAGACATGTAGATTCTTTGAAGGTTTCTGAGTAGAGGAGTGCCATAAAGGGAATTGGTATTTAGGAAGGTAGATTAGTTTGAAGTAGGAAATTGGAGTGCTGGAGGTGGGTAGAACTGGAGGCAGGAACACTAGTTATGATTTAAATGTGAGGAGGAGTGTAGGACCAATCTGCAGAAATTGTAGACAAGGAATTTTAGGATGGCTTTAGCCATCTTGGTAAAATAGAAAGCAAGGTCATTCACTAGAAGTAAGAGGAAGCAACAGTTGGAGGTTTGAGGAGGCAGGGAATGTTCATGTACCCTCCTGAGGTAATGCTCCTGAGCACCAGTGGTCCAGGTTGGGTGATGTTGCTCCTTCTGGGGCCTGGCTGGTGGCTGTAGGTCTTTCTGTTCTCCATCAATATGCCTCTTGGACACACACAGAATTTCTCATTTCATGATTAGTTTGTGGGCTACAAACAAATGACCAAAAACCTGATCAGATATTTATAGTCTATTCAATTTGGATTTTGTCAATTAAATTTTGTGAGTTATATAAATAAATTGGTTAACAGATTAAAATTAATTTGTTAAAATTTGTGAATTAAAACTACTATAGAAAATACTATTTAAAGCACTTTTTAATGAACAAATATATGAGCCCTGTGGGTGTACAGCATTGGCTTTTCTTTTATAGCCACAGAACACTCGGGGGTCATGCCTTTTGTCTAGACTTTGCTGTTCCTGAGGAGGCAGAAGTGGGCTAAGCAAGCCACGTATTAATCTGAATGTCAAAGAGTGTGCTCAGTTTTTTTTTTAAACACTCAACTATATTAAACTTTTTTTTGAATACTTTAAATATTGGCTAGTTATTGAACACCTGGGTTTGTGTTGAAGTTCCCTGTGCCCAAGATTGCTTTGCTAATGTTCCAAAGCATTATGGGGGAACAGTTTATGTGCTGAGGCAGGTAGGCAGAGGTATGCTATACAAACCAGAGGAGATAACATATCTGCACAGGTTCTGAGTTGAGAAAATGCAAAGAATCCTTAAGTTAAAACAAACAAACAAACCAGAAGGGTAAAAATGGTCCCCTAAGGAAAAGGGATTTATTGTGCATGACGTTGTGGTGTCCATGGACTTAGAGTGCTGTCTGGCTCGTGACTCAGGCCGGAGTCTGCTTCTGACTCAGTTAGTCTTTCTGTGGCGGCACAAGTGCCAAGGTGGATTCTTTTCTCAAGGGGTGGTCTAAAAGTACAGCCCATTTGCCTTTAGCATTGAAGTGGCGACCCTGACCCTTATGCTAGGATATTGTTTTTTTGTGCCATCACAATCACTCTTGTAGAGGTTGAGCCTGACCCAGAGACGAGTCTTAGCTGCTTTTTGGCTGTGAGTATTGGTAAAGAGTCAGCTGCATGTCATCAGTCACTAACTGGTTTCAGTTTCATCACAGGAAGATATGGGCCAGGAACAGCATTTAGAAATCAGCCAAAGGCTTGTGGGAGTCTGACCACTGTCACGGGTGGAAGGGTGAACCGGGTTGGAGGAGTTTTGGAAGTAGGGGGCATTTCAAAAGTGGAGGGAACATCATATTTTGAAGTGATGGAGGATGGGGAAAAAAGCCATCTCAACAAGGAAATGAGAAGCACAGGATAAGAAACATATGGAGGAAAATTGAATAAGAGAGACGTTTACAAAATTCTTACACACAGTAGAAAGCATATGCTATAAGTTGGCTCCTTTAACTTACTAAGAAGCCTATGCCAGAAGCTTTGAGCTTTGCTAAAAAAGCACCCACAAGGTTATGGAGCCTCTTAGGCTTACCCTCCTTCAAATCACTTCCAATCTTTCCACACGAGTTATATCAGTCCCTGGACCTGCTTAGCTGTCTCAACTTGCCTAGACCCAGTGGGATTTGGCTTTGGTCTATTTCTCATGGCTCTGACCTTGCAGCCTCATACAATGCTGCCTGTAACAATTGCCTCTTGGCATCGTAGACTTCATTCATAGGCTAGAAGTTTTCTTTATGTGAGCTGCTGTGGTCCAGTATACAGATGTCCAGAATTTATCACTCCATTAGACCTGTTGAGAAGGATGTTTTTCTCTGAAAAAATAAAAAACAAAACCAAAATTGACCAACCAACCAATTAATCAGCCCACCCACTCAAATCCCCAAAGATCCTCACTTATAGACAGTCATTGAAGGCCTCCCAAGTGAGGCTGCCTACATTACCAAGGAGAATACCCACGGAAGAAGTTTCCCAGGCTGCAGCCACTGATCCCTGCTTCCGCTACAGATAAAAATTGCAGCCGAACCAGCAGGCTGCTGCACAAATGTTCAGCTGGCCTCGGAGCCCTGCTAGTGCCAACCTTTTAAGTGACCTGATTATGTCTCTATATTTACAGAACTGACATGTGGAAAGTGTCTGAGAGTTGCCCTGCAAAGTGCTGGTATTTGCTTTGAATTCAAGGATTTATCATTCTGTTTTATTTTTAATATAGGGAAATGAAAGGGAAATAAGGCTTCCACCACCAGCCCTTGACAGATAATCGGTAGCCTCTGCACCAAATCCAGTGGTGTTTGTTTAAGGCCTCTAAGTTCCTCCCTAGACATTGGTGCCACCATGGGTTTCATCACCCCTACCTTTCCTCTCTTACCCAGTGGCATGTCCTACAACCTGGCCCTAAAGACTGTCATCTTCTTTCTATTCTTTCTTTCTTCACTGGAGAACGGGTTTATTTTATAATTCCAACTCGCACCTCTTTATAGGTAATAGTTGCCTCTATTTATCCTGCTCCAGACTGTCACCTGAGTTTAGATACTTATTTATCGCTGCCAACTTAGATGCCGTCATCATCCTAAAGTCATTCAGAAATCATTGTGTCTCAGGCAAAACCTAGCTTCCTTTAAAATTTCCCCAATTTACTCCCAGTTTTATATTTCTAAGCCTAGAATAGTTTCTTCATCTTCCAGTTCTTATATACATTCACTACCTTGTCCTATCGAATTTTCTTTTAAATAGTTCTGTACTTTGCTTCCTTTTCCTTTACTTTTCACTCCCACCCTCCAAGCCTCATGTTCTTAAAGCATTAGCCTCTTACCTTTACACTGTTAGGTGTATCCTTTCCAAATCTCATTTCTACTATGAAACTTTCTTGTTCTCTGTAGACTACAAGGCAAAGCAAAACCTCCTAGCACAGTCTGCTCCCTGACCCCATCTCCTGCCTCATCCACTTTGCTTCAAAGTAGTTAACAGACATCCTTGGAAGTGAGAAACTGGAGCCTCAGGGGATCCAGCTCCGTACTGCCTTTTGGGCCACCTTGAGATTATTACCACCGTAGCAACCACAAGAATCTTGGTAATTTCGATTTTCACACTCAGTACCTCTTCTGTATCTAGGAACTTCATTCTCAGGAGAGCTAAACCCTTACTCCATATTTCTTTTAAATTCCAGGTAGTATGTCAGCCGGTACATGAGAAGGGGGAGGATTTGCTGACAGAGGGAGCATTTCCAAAGTAGAGTTTAAGAGAAAGTTTTAAAAGTAGATATATCCACTGTCAAAAAACTGACTAATCTTGAGTGTTAGGTGAGTTTTGGTACATCTTTGATTGCATTTTATTCTAGTAGAACTTTTTTGATGAGGATCTTGTTTGGAAAAAAAACTAATAGAAGACCGAATGTATTTGCAAATATAAGTTCATACATAAAGTGTTGCTGAGAGTTGTATGCTTTTCACTAAAGAGTGGAATTAAAAAATTATTAGCTGACCACAGAGTCCTGGGAGTAACATGTGAAAGAGAATTCTGGGGGAGCCACTTGCAAATGGGAAGAATGTGGTATTATTTTTTCCATGGCCATCACACAATGTGTGACAAGTAAGGGTTGACTTCCACACAGAGATGGAGCCTTTCTCAAAGCCCTTAGAGATTAATCTTTCATTAATGTAAGATAAGATAGTGTTCTTCCTTCCTTGGTTTGGTTATTAGAAATTGGTGTATGATTTTTGTCTTCAGAAATCTTTGGTTGTTTTCCATGAGCAATAACTGACTAGGCCTCCAGCTGTGGCAGAGGTGGAAAACACAGCACCCTTGTCCTGACTGGTGTGGCTCAACAGTTTGGGCAACCAAACTGAAAGGTTGCTGGTTCAATTCCTGGTCAGGGCATAGGCCTGGGTTGTGGGATGGTTCCAGGTTAGGGGGTGTACAAGAGGGAACTGATCGATGTTTCTCTTTCAAATTGAAGTTTCTCTCCCTCTCTTTCTTCCTCCCTTCTCCTTTTTTAAAAAATAAGTGAAAGAAAGAAAAACCCACCACCCCAGGGCACATGAGAGCTGCTCCAGATTTGAACAGTAGGAGTTAGGAAAAATCCAAGGGCATGGAGATACTGGGGCAAAGGGCTGATTTGGAAACGGAATTTATATGTGAGTGTTCATAGCCTGGCATGTGGATAGGCCTCCTGGGGCAAACTTCATCATTTTATCTTTGCAATATACTACGTGCCAGGCTCTGTGGGTAGCTTCCTTTCCAGATGAAGACAAACTGGAAGAGCCTGGGCTGGTGATTTACTCATGGCTAAAGAGGTCAACTGGGTACTTCAGTGACAGTGATGAATGAAAAGAAAAAGCAAGTGCCTCACGGACTGAGCACCTTGCAAGCCAGCATGGAATCAGCAACAACCTTTGACTTTCCTTTCCTTTCCTTTTTTGGTTTCATATAAATTTTTAAAATATTTGTTCTAGATCTGTGAAATATGCTGTTGATATTTTAAAATGAATTGCGATGAATTCATAGATTGCGTTGGGTGGTATGGGCATTTTAATGATGTTAATTCTTTTAATCCGCGAACAGAATATACGCTTCCATTTATTTGTATCTTCCTCAGTTTCTTTCTTCAGTGTTCTATAGTTTTCTGCATATAGGTCTTATACTTTCTTGTTTAAATTTATTCCTAGGTACTTTATTTTTTCTTTTGTTGCTATAGTAAGTGGGATTTTTTTTCTTAGTTTTTCTTCCGGATAGTACATTTTTGCCATTGATTTCTGAATACTGACTTTGTATCCTGCTACTTTGCTGAATTTATTTGTTAAGTCAAGTAGTTTTTTGGTAGAGCCTACAGCGTTTTCTGTGTATGCTATCATGTCATCTGCAAATAATGACAGTTTTACTTCCTCCTTTCGTTTGGATCCTTTTATTTCTTCTTCTTGTCTGATCACTGTGGCTAGAACCTCCAGTACTGTGTTGAATAAGAATGGAGAAAGCAGGCACCCTTGCCTTGTTCCTGATCTTGAGGGAAATGTTTTTAGTTTTTGCCCAGTGAGTATGATGTTGGTAGTAAGTTTTTGTATGTGGCCTTTATTATGTGAAGTTGTGCTTCCTCTACTCCCGTTTGGCTGATTGTTTTTTATCATAAATGTGTGCTGGATTTTATCAAATGCTTTTTCTGCATCTACTGATGTGATCATGTGATTTTTTGTCTATCACATTGTTTATGTGATATAGCACATTTATTGCCTTGCAAACATTGTACCATCCTTGCATCCCTGGAATAAATCCCACTTGATCACGGTGTATGATCTTTTTAATGTATTGCTGGATCCTATTTGCTAATATTTTGTTGAGGATTTTAACATCTGTTTATCAGCCTCAGCAATCTTGAGAAAGAAGAACAAAGTTGGAGGGATCACAATACCTGGTATCAAACTATACTATAAGGCCACTGTTATCAAAACAGTCTAGTACTGGCAAAAGAACAGACACATAGATCAATGGAATAGAATAGAGAGCCCAGAAATAAACCCATGTCTCTGTGGTCGATTAATATTTGACAAAGGGGGCACGAGCATATCATGGAGTAAATATAGCCTCTTCAATAAATGGTATTGAGAGAACTAGACTGGTAGATTAAAAAAAAAGGAAAAAGAAAAGAAAAGAAACTAGACTATGTAATTATACCATATCTCAGAATAAATTCAGAATGGATAAAAGACAAATATAAGTCAAGATACCATAAAAGTTTTAGCAGAAAACATAGGCAGGAAAATTTCAGATATCTCACATAACAATAATTTTGCCAGTATGTCTCCTAGGGGAAGGGAAATCAAGAAAAAAATAAATGAAAGGGCTACATTAAATTAAAAAGCTTCTGCACAACTAAAGAAACCATCATCAAAATGAAAAGGGAACTGACTGTATGTGAGAACATATTTGCCAATGATACATCAGACAAGGGTTTAATCTCCAAAATATATAAAGAACTCATATGACTCAACACCAGGAGGACAAACAAAGCAATTAAAAAATGGCCAAAGGGCCTGAATAGACACTTCTCCAAGGAGGACATACAGATAACCCACAGACATATGAAAAAATGCTCAACATTACTACCCATCAGAAAGATGCAAATTAAAACCACAATGAAATATCACCTCATGCCAGTCAGAAGGGCTATCATTAACAAATCAACAAAAATGTGCTGGTGAGGATGTGGAGAAAAGGGAACCCTAGTTCCCATTTTTTTTGTGTGTGTGGGAATTCAGATTGGTATAGCCACTGTGGAAAAAAGTATGGAATTTCCTCAAAAAACTGAAAATAAAACTGCCTTTTGACCCAGCAATTTCACTGCTGAGAATATACCCTAAGACAGTGGTCCCAACCTTCTGGGCACCAGGGACCAGTTTTGTGGAAGACAATCTTTCCATGGATGGGGGGCAGGTGGACAGGAGGCGGAACTCAGGTGTTAATGTGAGGGAAACTTCTCTTGCTTGCCCACCGCTCATCTCCTGTTGCTATGTGCCCTTTGTTCCTAACAGGTCATGGACTGGTAGCAGTCCAGGATCCAGGGGTTGGGGACTCTAAGAATCCCAAACACCAATTCAAAAGAACTTATTCACCCCTGTGTTCATAGCAGCACCATTTACAATAGCCAGGTGTTGGAAACAGCCTAAGTGCCCATCACTAGATGAATGGATTAAAAAAACTGTGGTACATTTACACAAAGGAATAAATACACAGCAGAAAGAAAGAAGAAGGAACTCCTAAATTTTGCAGCAGCATGGGTGGAACTGGAGACCATTATGCTAAGTGAAATAAGCCAGTCAGCCAAAGACAAATACCATATGATCTCAATTATAAGAGGAATCTAATGAACAAAATAAATTAGTGAGCAAAACAGAACCAGAGAACCAGAGACATGGAAATGTGGAACAGACTGACAGCTACCAGAAGAGGGGAGGGAGATGGTGGAAAGAAGGGGAAGGGATTAGTCAAAGAACATGTATGAAGGACCCACAGACATGGACAACAGTGTGGAGTTTGACCGTGGATTGGGCTGGGTAGTGGGGAGCAAAAAGGGAACATTGGGACAACTGTAATAGAATAAATAAGAATAAAGGAAAGAAAGTAGTCCCTTTCCAATCAAATACTGGCAATTTCACTTTGATCACAGGACCAATCACTTTTCCTTACCATAATCTTTGGAATGTTCAACCAGATTATGTAAAACTGCAATTAGCATTCTGTGAATTGTGTCTCTGTAGACCCAATTGGTCTTTGCTGGGTATCAAAGGCTGTAGGTGGATTCTAGTCTTTAGTTCTTACATGAACTAGAATTGATGGTGACTCTGCAGCTACCCTGAAACAAACTGCCTTCATCCTAGGTGTCATTTCATAGAAAATGTCTATTTATCTTTTCCATATTATTAAAGTAAGTAGTTAAGTGGTAGGCAAGATGGGGGTGATAGCAATGCATACTTATTGACTGAGGAAGAAGCAAGCAGATGACCTTCTGTCATATTCTTATCCTTGCAGTGAAGCTGTGAAAGCAAGATTATGAAAATTGGTGCTTTGTAACATGAACCAAGTGTCTGATACAAACCTGGGTCTAATACAGACACAGTTTGAAGCAAAGAGGGGAGCCATCTAATGTTATGTTGTCCCTCGTCTCAACCTTTCTTATTCTCATTAACAGAGGGCTTCTTGAATCCAATAGTAGGGACTCTGGGATTCTGGGTCTAACTGTACCCACTATATTTTCTTTAGAGTAGGTTCACATCCCCGGACAGTTGTACCAAAAGCATTCCTTTGTTCTGTCAAGAATGGAAATGATCCAGTATTGACTAAAGCTTAGACTTGACTCTCCAGAACAGGGCCAATGCCCGAGTTAAGGCAGAATCTCAAGTCTAACTTCCAGCTTTGGCTCTGCTGCTTCTCTGAGGCAGAGAACATTTATGAAGATGAAAAAAGGACTGTTACCTCAGAAAGAATTGAAATTGTATTTATCTTGCCTCTTGCTATTTTACTCCTCATTGGGTTGTCTATTTCCCCCAGGAGAGGTGGTAGAGATGCTGATTGGTGAAGAGATTGTAGAGGTGAAAGGAGAAGGGCTGACATGTGAGCTACCTTCAAGAGAAGTGAATACAAAGTATTAGCTTTCCCTGTTATTTGTGGTTTTCCTTGCCGATACCTTGACTCTGAACAATAGTTTCAGTCAGGAACCCAGAATGAGTTCTGACAGGAAGGTTAGGCGCTGTGACAGGCAGAAGAAAAATGAAGCCAAATAGCATGGTGATTTGTCATCACTACCGGGTTTACCTAGTTCCACAGTCATTTATATATTTATTTAAAAAAATGCTAGGCACTTTCATGAAACAGCATATATTTCTGAGGGGTAGTATATGGAAATAAATCTCATTACTTTCTTCCCATACCATGAATTCATTAATGCATCCATTCCATTCAACAGTCACTTCTTGAGAGTATACTATATGCTAGGCAGTGGTAGGTATTATAGTTTATCAACCATTTTATTTCCAGGAATTTTATAGTGGAGAACAATTTGCTTTTATTTTAAATTATTTTTGGCTTTATGACTCAGGCGAAAGGCTTCAAATCAGAAATTCCTGAATGAATAAAAACAGTGGATATATTTGTGATAAGTTTTGTAGCTTTTGAGATCTGCATTTCAATAGACTTGTAGAGGCACTGCCTTATTCACTGTTTGAAATGTTGTCTTCTTGCCCTGGCCGGTGTGGGTCAGTTGGTTGGAGTATGGTCTCTTAAGCCGAAAAGTCATGGGTTTGATTCTTGGTCAGGGCACTTGCCTGGGTTACAGGTTCAGTCCTGGTCAGGTGTGTATGAGTTGGAAGGGGAATAAAAACTTGGCCTATCAGTGCCTGTCTGAACACAATACCCCAAGAGCAGATGCTGAGAAGTACAGAAGTCAAAAATGACACAGGAAGATCAGGTTGTGAGGGAAGGTGAATTCAGTCCCAGGAATGTTTGAATTGGGAGAAATACTATTTAATAACTATGGAAGACAGAAAAGTAAGGCCATCAGCCCAGTTTGAATGATGAGGGAAAAGCAAAGCAAAGTGCAGAAGTGAGACAAATAATCATCACTAAATTGAAAAGAAAACCCTTACAACAAAAACTTAGATTGGTGACTCTAAGTGACCTTTAGCTGTGAAAAGACACCGTTCCAATGAAACACGAACTGAAAGGATGTGTTCTGAGGGCTAATTTACATTTCATTTCCTCCTCATCTTCACTGTGTTTTAGTAGATGCATGGTTCTGCATGGTCAGTGTCTTTGTCTCTCTGAAAAAGAAATAGTTTGACACACCTGGACGTGGGTAGTTAGGTGACTGCTGTGAGAGAAATGAGCAAAGCCAGAAAAAACCTTGTTAGGAGAGGGGGCATTTAGGGGCTTGCCCTAAGGTAGTATCTTATGATTTACCTTATGGAGGAATTTCCATCTCAAGGTCACAATGGCTGACACTGAACTTGCTTCAGAGGAACAGGGTCCTTTTAAGAAGGGATGAGTTCATCTGCTGATACAGTCCATTGGTACTTGGCTGGAATATAATTGTGGTCAGCAAAATAGTAGCTCCCCAAAGATGTCCATGTCCTGATCTGGGAACTGTGATTGTATTACTTTGCATATGAAAAGGAGCCTTGCAGATGTGGTTAAAGTAAGGATCTTGACCCGAGATTTTCGTGGATATCTAAATGGATCCAATCTAATTACATATTTCTTTAAAAGAATCCCTTTTACGTCTCAGAGAGATATATGATGATAGAACAGGGTCACATAGATGCAAGTGAGAATAAGTCGCCCCCGTTTCTGGCTTTAAAGATGGACAAAGGGAACGTGAATGGACTCTAGAAGCTGAAAAAGGCAAGGAAATGGATCCTCCCCTGGAGCCTGCCGATGTAGGGATATTAATTGCTCTTCCTCATCTCGCGCCTGACGCCTTGCCGTGCTGCCCTGCCCCTGCCTGTGTGTGCCTGCAGTGAGCACATGGTAGTCTAATGACACCTGGATTTTAAGTCAGCCAGGACCAGCTTGAACTTCTGACCTCAGGAACTGTAAGACAAAAATTTACGTTGGTTTAAGCTACTAAGTTTAGGTTATATGTTATAGTAGCAGAAGAAAACTAGTAAAATATTGTACCATGCTAGCACTTTCTCTTTATTGTCTATTGCTAATTTGTTCTATAAATTCTGCCTAAATAATGAAACTGTAATGTTAGTCTAGCTCCCTGAGGAAAAAAAAATATTGAATGTAGAAGATGACTTTAAAGGCTGTATTAAGTCAATAGGTCTATCAGTAGATATGTTAGCAAATTAATATATTCACTCTGTTCACTCACAAATACTTTTTGAGCTCCTGTTGCCAACTGAGCCTTACATTAGGTTCTGGGATTAAAAACTTAATGAAGACAGATTTCGTCCTGCCTTCGGGAGGAGTTTGTGGCTTGTGAGGGAGGGGGGCGGAGACTGACACTATTAAACAGGGAATTCCAGTGTGTGGAGTGGCTAAGCTTGCATCTCTTTAGCATCCTCTCTGTAGGTATTTAGAATTCACCCTCCTCTACTAAATTAAGCCAGTCACCACTCCTTCATCCACTTTCCATTCTCCATGAATTTGTTTAAATCTGTGGTCTATCGCCACTTCTCTTGTTCTTTTTATTTGTTCCTGAGTGGATATGTAGCTGATCTTCTGTGTATCACTGGCCTTGGTTTTCCCTTAGAAACCTGGCACAGCATGACCCTGCATCATCCCTCTGGAAAGGCAAACCATTAGGCGACCCTTCCTTGTACTAAGTGCTGAAATAGAAGGAAGGAAATAAACAAGTCAACTTCCTAACTTATAGCCTTGCTTCCAGGAGGTGAGCTAGGTATATCAGAGCTTGCAAATAATTTAGAATTTCTTTCTGCCTAGGGAGTTCAGAAGCAGTAGGAACAGAAGATGAACAGGAATAATGTAGTAAATCAAATAATAATTTAGATCGTTATTTTTTTCATTGCTAATCGTTGTTTTCTAGAGTTTTCAATCCTAAGGGCTTTGGCAATTTCTCTTGGTGAAGACATATCTTTACTCATCAATGCTCGGCTTTGTAATTATGATATTCATCTGTCCAGGCAAGTACCCATTCCAAGAATAGTTCCTGAGAGTGCTTTTCCTCCTTTCATTTGTCAACTATACTAATGAAGGGATGGTACCAGGCAAAGGGAAAAATACATAGGTTAATAAGCAAAAAATGTTTGAGAGACTTAAAGCTATAGAATTCTCTGCCTGTGAACAGTGAGTCAAATATTTTAATTTAGAGTAATGGTCTTTAAGATCCTTTCTGTGTTTTTTAAGGCGATACCCTTTTCAAAGCATGGTCCTGATTTTGATAGATTAAGCAGTATTTGAAGTGGCAGAAAGAGTGTGAGAAATGAATGTACCATAGCTTATTTGCTTCTTTTGGTCCTTTTTCTTGATTTCCGATGTGGTGTGGCTCTGTGGCAAACCAAGTATGTCTGGTTAAACTCTGCAGGAAGGGTACAGTGACTGGTGGAGGGGAACATGCAGAAGTGGCAAATGAATGACAGAGAAAGTCAGATGAATGAATTAAATTTATGCAGGGAGGTGATCTGTGGCCATGTAATAAAATGTACAAATGTTAATTACTCTTCCTCATCTCACGAAAGATCGCCTTGCTGTCCTACCCTGCCTGTGTGTGCCTGCAGTGAGCACTTGATAGATATTACAAACAGGAGGCACAGACAGGGTGTAGTGTGAGAACAGAGGCTCTGGAAGTGGGCGAGTGACATAGAGGAAGAGCAGGCAGCAAGCCTGGGCAGAGCAGAGAAGCAATACTCAGGCTGCAAGGGTAGACAACCAGCCTGAGAATAGCACAAAGTCTCAAAGGGGAGGCCATGCATGAATTGATATGGGACTTCCCTGTTTTTTGTCTTGCACATGAAGAAAAATCATGTTACCTACTCTGAAGATTTGTGTCTTACCAGGAATTCCATTTGGGATAGAAAAAGCCAGAACTTTTCCCCACCGTCTAACTGAAGTTGTTCAGAGCAGTTTCTTTATTGAAGCAGCATGTCATTTGTTACATATTACACATGTCATCTAGGCAGAGAGGACTCCTGGGACCCATCCCTGTAGCTCTCAAAACTTACATATCCAGGGAGGAGGAGGAGCCTACAGAGAATTTCTAACAGAAGAAAACACTGTGGGATTGGAGAAAAACCAAGAAAGAGGGTTTCATAAAAGCCAAAAGAGGAGAGTTTCATAGAATGAATTGTGGACCAATAGGGAAGAGGAATAACATGTGTGGAGAGATATGACTACTAGATTTGGAATCTAAAGCAGCTTCATTGGCATGATGTGGAAAAAAAGCCAGATTAGAATGGGTTTTCATGAACTAATTCTTGATGTCAACACAAATGTTCTTTGAGTACTTAGTATGTATCCAACATTATTCTGGGTGTTGGGGGATTCATTGGTCAGAAATCAGATATGATCTCTACTTTCATGGAAGCTTATGGGAATAGGTAAATAAAAGAGAAAACAACAATCAGAGAGGTAAGAATGACCTTGGAATGCTGGTGGGAAATAAGAAATGTCATTTTATCTGAGGTATATTGATTGAGTAATGGAAACAGAATGGACAAATTTAGAGAAAATTTGTGATGACCAGATCACACAGGACCTTGTAGAGTACCTGGTAAAGGATTACTGTTTTATCTCACGTGCAATGAGAGGATTCTAGAGAGGTCTGGCATGGGTGCTATGTTATTTGATTTTTGTTTTGAAGAGTGAATGAGCAGTGAGGAAGTGGAGACCACAAATATAGTCAAGTTCCTCAAAATATTGGGCTGTGTAGAGTAGTAAATAACCTTTACTTAGTGTTTGCTGTGAGCCAGGCAATATTTTAAGTATTTTACACATCATTAATTTAACACTCATAATGATCCAATAGCATAGGAATTATTACTAATTTTACTTTTCTTACAGGTGAGCAAATTGAGGTACAGAAAGAGAACTTAGAATAAAAGTGAAGTGTTTTTGTTTACTTTTATGTACTTGTCTGTTTACCCTTTGATAGGGCAGAGGTAGAGCTTCTATGTTAATGAGGGAAAACAGAGAATGTATGAGTTCAGGTAGG
This sequence comes from Macrotus californicus, assembly GCA_007922815.1. NCBI lineage: Eukaryota > Metazoa > Chordata > Mammalia > Chiroptera > Phyllostomidae > Macrotus > Macrotus californicus. The sequence goes on from VMDR010006349.1 coordinate 24,027, forward strand.
TTTATTGTTTGACAGAAGATATGTCTTTTCTCTTCTGATAGTGAATTATTCAGTGTTTATCAGCTGAGGAAGAAGGAGCAGGGAGGGGCAAGGGTGGAAAATGACGGGGTGGGGGGCGGGAGGCGGGGAGAGTGGGATATCCACGTGCTGATAAATGTTTAACAATTCATTTTCCTCTAAAATCTTACTTTACAGTTAGATCTATAATCCATCTTCAGTTAATTTTTTAGTATGATGTGAGGTAAGGAACAAAATGCATTGTTTTTCACTTGGAAGTACAGGTTACATAGCACCAGGTATTGATATGACTGTCCTTTCTCTACTAAACCACAGTGTCACCTTTGTCAGTCACTCATTGATTTTGTATGTCTGGGTCTGTCCCTGGACCTTTTACTCTGTTCCATCAGTCAGTTAAAAACCTTTGTTTTTCACTAAGGTTTTCAATCTCTACAACAAAAACTCAAACAAAATTTCTTGGATTTACTTTTGCAGCTACTAGGAATTTTACTGAGGTCAAGTACAAATATGAAGTAGAAGTTCCCTCTTATTACTTTGTTCAAATACAGAGTAAATGGATAGACACTAGTGTGATGCACTGCCCAGACCCTTCCACCGGACGGAGTCTTATTTCTCCAGCTGCTGGGAATGCTGTCAGCATCGGCCCTGAGCTCTGGTACTCTTCAGGATTCCTGAAGAGAGCCACCGCACTCAAAGTAATATCTCCTTCCTAGGCAGTCCATGTCAAATGGCTCCTCTCATTGCCTGTGGATATCTTGGAATGAGAAGCTAAGGGCTCAGAAAGCAGAGGTGCCATGTGGATCAATGGGACTTTTCCTGTGTCCGCAGGTGAATGTTTCCCCTTTGGAAACGAAGACCCCTGAACCTGCAGAGCCCTGCATTGCTACGGTAGGAAGCTCCTCCAACCACTTGGGGAAATTCCTCAAGCAGGTCACCAGGAGTGATGGTAAGTGTGACCACTTCTGTGTCCAATTCTTGGTTCTTTGAGCCATATATTCTGACCATTAGAATTATATTAGGAACCATATAAAGGCCAATTACTTAAAGGACTACATGCTAATGCATGACACTCCTATCACTGCAAGGTATTACCTCCTATCTGGCATTTTAGCTGATTCTGCTTGGCACAGAATGGGATTTGACTAGTAGAATCTATGGTCACGTGCTAGCTCCTGTCCCTCTTTGATGTTTTCCCCTTTATTTGCACTGAAGGTATGTGAGGTGCTGGGTCAGAGGGTCAGATACTCTCTGAGCTCTGAGGCCTGCAAATAGGAAAGGCTAACCCTTACCTGGGATATTTGCATATTACTGTCCAAATAAATTACTGCCTTTTCCAAGATAATCTAATGTCAGCTGATTGGTTTTAATAAACCACTCCATACCTTAGCAGCATACAATAACAATTTTATTTTAATCATGAGTTCTTAGGTTAAGAACTCAGCTGGCCAGTATATCTCTGACACAGATGGTATCAGCTGGGTTGTCTGAGGCTAGAGGATTAATTTCTAAGGTGGTGTCTTTCTGAGATGCCTGGTGTCTCACTGCACCTTTCTCTCTCTCTCTCGCTCTCTCTCTTTCTCTCTCCCTTTCTCCCTCCCTGTCTCTCCGTGATATCTCATTCTTTAAGACTTCTCTAGATGGTTTGGTTTTCTTACAGTGTGGTATTCTTAAGATAGAAGTCTGACTTCTATTTTTTTTTTGATTTTGAGAGTATGTTTATTAAAGCTGAAGAGAGTTAAAGAAGGAAGGGTCTAGGATGATAGAAGAAATGGCAGGACAGAGACTAGCTGGGGCTGCTTTGGCTCACTAGACTGATTTCTTATTTGATAGCCAGTTTCTCTCAAGAAAAGTTTCAAAAAAGCATACAAAGACGTCCAGGTGACAGTTGCAAGGCTTTAAAAATTAAAAACAAAAACTTTACCTGAGGATATGTTTATTTATTTTAGAGAGAAGGGGGGGAGAGAAAGAGAGAGAGATCAAGTAGTTGCCTCTTGTATGTGTCTCAACTGAAGATCAAACCTGCAACATTCTGGTGCAGGGGGTGATGCTCCAACCAACTGATCCGCTGGCCAGTGCTACAAGGCTTTTTACAACCTAGCATTAGAACTTTCAGAATGTACATATTTCAGTTGGTAACCATGTCACTAAGGCTCAGCCTTGGTTTAAGGGAAGAGAGGAACAGACTCCATCTCTTGATGGGGGCAATGGCATGCACAAAGGGAGGGAGGGAATTGATGCTGGCTATATCGGAGACAAGCTACCACAGACAGTCTCACTGAGAGTGCTATAACAGGGATTTAGAGTTGACCTCTGTTATTGGCAGGTAGATTTGGGAGCAACTATAGCTTTTCAGCCAATGCATAGTCTCCATTTCTGCCACCATGGCTACCCATGTGCGCATTGCAAGAGATGGCCAATGTGGAAGCTGACTGATATCAACTGGTGATTTTGTCTTCCTGTGTGTTTGGTGCTTTTACTGTCATAAATTCTCTTTGGGGATCATATGCAATACAACCTTCAGACTTTGAATCTCATTCCATATGTCCATCCACATGCTCCTACTATAGACGTCCAAGATCACAATCTTTCAGACTTTTTCCTTTCAGGACCTTGATCCGCTGTGCTAAGCCATTCCCCACTGGCCATACGTTTTGACCTCTCAAGCAGATAACTATATGTATCACCCAAAGCTTGGCCCAATGGGAGGATTTCCTTGCACCACTCTCTTTTCAGGGACACACTTGAATGGGGATATATTTCAGCCACTGTCTACTTTGGCTTATACCCACATATTGAGCCAACCCATCCATGGACCAAGCTTGGGCTTTTTCCTCTTCATGAGTATATTAGTCAGTGTTCTCTAGAGAAACAGGATCAACAAGATGTATATAAAGAGATTTAAAATGAAAATGGCTCCTGATATTATGGAGGCTGGCAAATCTAAAATCTGCAGAACCCATTTCCACTTTGAGTCTAAGGGCCAGAAGTTGCTGTAGAATTAGGAACAGTTGGAAGGCCACTAGGCAGGACAATTCTCTTATTCAGAGAGGGTCAGCCTTTAGTTCTACTCAAGCCTTCAACTGGTAGAATGAGGCCCACCCACATTATGGAGAGCAATCAGCTTTACTCAGTTTAGCAATTTAAATGCTATTCTCACCTAAAAACACCCTCACAGAGACATCTAGAATAATGTTTAATCAAATACCTGGGTGCCTGTGGCCCAATTAAGCTGACATATAAAATTAACCATAGTGAGCTAGTCATAAAGTTAACTGTTATCATGTGGCCATGTTTATGAACTTGTGCAGTAGTCACGGGTGACAGTGATGTTCAGAGCTAAGCTACCTGCTTGTGTAGGTTGCTTAGACCCTCAGGCCCTGTTCAAGCTCAATCTCAGATATTCCACTTGCATTTTATGATGGCCTGCTGCTGGACCCTTTGACCTTATGATTCTTTGGGTCCAACAGCTTGCTCAGCAGTTCTGGTCAGTTGTTCACTTGTTGTTCCAGGAACAAGCCCTTTATCTCTACTGTGGTTCAGTGGAACAGCACAGTTTGTTGTTTGTAAGATATGTAGTTCTTTACTGCAGGAGTATGGCCTTATTCTCTCACTAGTGCTATTGTAAAATTTACACGTCTTTGTAAAATCCTCACAACTTCTACCTTTGCCTTTTTGCTTTTGTTGTTATATGTTTTATTTCTACATAGACAATAAACTCTACAATAGTGTTATTATTTTTATTTTAATAAAGAATACTCTTTTAAAACGATTTAAAAGTGTATGTATGAATAATGTCTTAAAAAGTCTTAGATATTTTCCAACTTATTTACCCTTTCTGGTGTTTCTCATTCCTTCTTACAGAACTGGATTTCCTTCTGGTGTGATTGCCTTTCAGCCTATGAAACTTCCTTTAAGCACTTTTTTGTAATACAAGTGTGTTGGGGATTTATTTTTCCAACTTTTGTGTGTCAGAGAATATCTTTCCTTCACCTTCACTTTTTAAAAAAATATTTTATTTACTTACTTTTAGAGAGAGGGGAAGGGAAGGAGGAAGAGGAGGAATGAAACATCAGTGTGTGGTTGCCTCTTGCGCACCCCCTACTGGGGACCTGGCATGCTACCCAGGCATGTGCCCTGTCTGGGAATCGAACTGACAGTGTCTTGGTTCGCAGGCTTGTGCTCAATCTACTGAGCTACACTATTCAGGGCTCACCTTCACTTTTGATGAACAGTTTTTCTGGTTTTAGAATGCTAAATTAATGACAAGCATTTATAAAATGTTCCATTGTCCTCTGGATTCCATTATTTTGGATAACTCAGCCATTTCTAATTATTCTTCCCTTGTATGTATTGATAATGTGTCCTTTTTTTCTTTTGTTGCTTCTAGGACTTTTTGCTTATCTTTGTTTTTCAGCAGTTTGGCTATGATGTATAATTACATATGGCTTTATTTTATTTACTTTGCTTGAGGACACTCAGCTTCTTAGATTTGAGGATTGATATTGCTGATCAATTTTGAAAAATATTGAGCCATTTCCTCTTTAAATATTTTCTGACTTCTTCTAAGACCCCAATTATTTCTTTAAAAAATATTTTATTGTATTTTTTTCTGTCTACATTTAGTCCCCTTATATCGCTTTCCCCCCTAGTAATCACCACACTGTTGACCATGTCCATGAGTCTTTTATCCTTTTCACTCAATCCCTCCACACACTAACCTTACCCCCTTAGCTGTCCCCTCGCTCTCCATCTATGAGCCTGCCCCCATTTTCCTTGTTAGTTCAATTTGTTCATTAGATTCCAAGTATGAATGAAATTATATGGTATTTGTCTTTCTCTAACTGACTTATTTCACTGAGCATAATGTTCACCAGGTCCATCCATATTGTCACAAAGGATAAAATTTTCTTCTTTTTTTAGAACCGTGTAGTATTCCGTTGTGTAAATGTCCCATGGTTGTTTTATCCACTCATCTACCAATGGATACTTAAGCTGCTTCCATATCTTGGCTATTGTAAATAACACTGCAATGAACAGAGGGGTGCTTATGTTCTTTCAAATTAGTATTTTGGATTCCTTCGGATATGTTCCCAGCAGTGGAATCACTGGGTCAAAATGCAGATCATTTTTAATTTTTTGAGTTATCTCTATACTGCTTTCCACAGTGGCTGCACCAGCCTGCATTCCTACCAACAGTGTAATAAACATCAAAGCAGAAATAAATGAAACAGAGTCTAAAAAAATGATATAGAAATCAATGAATCCACATGCTGGTTCTTTGAAAAGATAAACAAGATTGACTCATCTTTAACCAGATTGATCAAGAAAAAAAGGAAGAGGACCCCCAAAAATAAAATCATAAATGACAGAGGAAAAATAACAACTGACAATAATGAAATACAAAGGATTGTAAGAAAATATTATGAAAAACTATATGCTAACAATCTGGAAAACTTGGACAAAGTGGATAAATTCCTAGAAAAATCTCTGATTTTTCCAAAACTAAATTAGGAAGAATCAGAGAATCTGAATAGACAGCTTACATTTATTGAAATTGGATCAGTTGTCAATAAACTCCTAACAAATAAAAGCCCTGGACCAGATGGCTTTACAGGGGCATTTTACCAACATTCCGAGAAGAACTGACACCTCTCCTCCTCAAACTATTTCAAAAAATTCAAGAGGAAGGAAGGCTCCTCAACTCATTTTACGAGACCAGCATTATCCTAATCCCAAATCCAATTATTTCCATATTTCAAAATTTGCCATTTACATATAATTATTCAATGCCGTGTTCCGTTTGTTCACTCTTTTTTTCTCTTTATGATTCAGTTTTTTTAAATTACTTTATTGTTGTTCAATTACAGTTTGCATCCCCCCCCCCCATGATTCAGTTTTGATCATTACTTTCAGTCCAGTGATTTTTTTCTTCTGATGTGTTCAGTCTGTTGATAGACTCATGGAGAAATATCTTTATTTTGCTAATTTTATTTTTTATTTTTACCATTTTTATTAGCTTTTTATATAGTGTCCATCTGTCTGCTGAAATTTCTCATCTGTACGTGCCTATTCTTCTTTTTTGTGAGATCCTTGAGTATATTTATTATAGGGATTTTAAAATCCCTCCCTAATAATTATGACCTCTAATTTATATGTGGATGTGATTTTATCGACTATCTCCTCGGCTCAGTGCTATAATAAAACACAGACTGGACAGCTTAAACAACAGACATTTATTTTCTCCTGGTTCTGGAGGCTGGAAGTCTAAGATCGAAGGGCCTGCAGGATTGTCACTGGTGAGTCTTCCTTGTCTCACATGGCCTTTCCTCTGTTTGCTCCCAGAGAGTGTAAGGCCTCTGGTGTCTTTTCTCTTTTTATGAGGATACTAATCCTATCAAATAATATGACCTCATTTAATCTTAATTACCAAATACAATTACATTGTAGGCTAAGGTCTCAATATATGAATTGTGGGGCGCACAATTGAATCCATAACACTTTCTTAGGGTGGGTTACATGGCCTTTCTTCCTTGTGTGTCTCATAATTTTTTATACAATTTCAGACTGAGAGTGTGAAGAATAATAGATCTTTAAGAAATAATATTTTGCCCACAAAAGTCACATTTTGGGAAGTTTGTTTTTGGTCAGACCACTAGGGGACTGAGTTAATCTAGTCTGTAGTTGAACTGAGTTTGGATTTAGTGGTTACTTTAGTCCGATCCAGTTCACCAATGGCTGAAATTATTTGAGGATGAGATAAAACCTTCCCTGCAGCAGGCTTGGGATGTAAATGCTTGGGCCTTTCCTTTCTTGCCCTCAGGAGGCCCCACATGCCTGTGTGTCAGAGAGCCTCTTCCAGTTATACTGCTTTCTTCAACCACAGGGGACTGCCACCTTGTGCTCAGTGTGGGGCCCAGAGGGTTCAGAATGTTTCCCTCAGTTCCTCAGCCCTGGCATCAGACCTGATCAGATCCCTTATATCTGCCCCTCACAGAGGGTCGCTGTCAGCTATTCTGCCCTTTTCTCCACGATAGACTGTTGCAGCCTTGTCCCCAGTGTAAGGTCTAGAGTTCCCGAAAGGTTTCTTTCAGTTTTCCCATTCTGCTCTCAGGCTTCAGCAGGCCCCACATGCTCGCATCTCATGGGGCTTTTCCAGGGTCTTTTGCCCCATCTCAGATACAGATGATCACTTCTTCAACCTTAACGAAGACCTAGAGTGCCTGGAGGATTTCTCTTAGTTTTTCCGCTCTTTTCTCAGATACTAAAGGGTCCTTTCGCCTGGGCCTCAGGGCATTCTTTCTCAGCTCCTCAGCGCTGACTCCAGTCTTTCTCGTGAGCATGTGGTGAAGGACTTTGGACAAGAGTTGGCAGATGGGTGTAGATTCTCTGTGTATCTGGGGATTTTAGGGATTTAAAACCATCAGCATTAAACGTTTATGAAAAATTCATTTATTTTTTTCTCTCCATGTCATGAAATCTTCTTTCTGCTTCTTCTGCTCTAGCAAGGATGGTCGCTGGCATAAGACTTTTCTTTCCGAGGACTGTGAGGTTAAAGAAAAGGTCATATCATCAAATTGGCTCACAAGAATCAGAAATATTAGCCAGTATCAAGTTTTACTAATAATTTCATGTATAAAGGTAATGAAGAGGCTCAGACAAAGCAGCAAGGGATCTAAGATGCTGAGGTGCCTCTCAGGTTTTTTCTTTCTGCGTCACATACATGCTCTCTAGTTCAGAGTACACAACACCTCTAAGTGAGGATATTATCTCATATAGTGCCTGGGTTAAATATATGATGCATGCCCATTTTATATCCTGATTTATGTGAGATTTTCAGGGAAACAATGGGTCATAAACCTAGAGATTCTAGATTTATTTTTACTTGTTATTTTATTGAGATATAGTTGACACATAACATTAGTTTCAGGTGTACAATATAATGATATGATATGTGTATATATTATGAAATGATCACCGCAATAAGTCTAGTTAATATCCATTACTATACTTCGTTATAATTATTTTCTTATGATAAGAACTTTTAAGATCTATTCTCTTAGCACACAGGTGGCAAACACAAGGCCCGTGGGCTGAATCCTGGCCTCCACCTTGTTTTATCTGGCCTGGCACCTTGTTTCCACCTGGCGACATCACTGAGCTCCTTGCCCCTAGTTAAGGAGTAGTTACATTTATATAGTCCTAAAGTTACATTCGGCCCTTTGTAGGCAACCATGAGGCTGATGTGGCCCCAGGTGAAAATGAGTTTGACACCCCTGTTAGCAACTTTCATATAGACAATAGAGTAGATTAAGTATAGTCACTGTGATGTATATTCCATCCCCAGGACGTACTTACTATAACTGGAAGTTTGTACCTTTTGACTACCTCCACCCACTTTGCCCACCCCTCACCCTTGCTTTTGGCAACCACAAATCTGTTCTCTGTATTTAAATATGCGGGTTTTGTTTTCTTTTAAGATTACACATATAAGTGAGAACATACAGTATTTGTCTTTCTCTGCCTCACCTATTTCACTTAGCAATAATATTATCGAAGTCTGTCTGTGTTGTCACAAATGGCAGGATTTCCTTCTTTTTATGGCTGAATAACATTTCATTATGTATGTATGTATGTGTGCTCACACACACACACCCCACATTTGTTTTACTCATTCCTCCATTTGTGGACACTTAGGATGCTTTCATGTCTTGCTCCCATGTTATGGCTATTGTAAATAATGCTTCACTGAACAATAAGGTTACAGACATCTTTTTGACTTAGTATTTTTGTTTTCTTCAGCTCAATACCCAGAAGTGGATGGCTAGATTACAAAGTAATTCCATTTTAATTTCATGAAGAACCTCCATACTGTTTTCCGCAGTGGCTGTACCAGTGTACATTCTCAACGATAGTACGTAAGGGTTCCCTATTTTCCATATCTTCGCCAACACTTGTTATTTCTTGTCTTTTTGATAATAGCCATTCTAACAGGTATGAGGCAATAACTTATGGTTTTGATTTGCATTTCCCTGATAATCAGTAATCCAGGCTTCTTGCTGACCCTAGTTCCCCTCAAATTACCTGGTGCCATCTGAACAATCCAATAGGATCCTGATGAGCGTTCTTTGGACCTTTTATAATACCCCTGCTAAATATCTCTTCTCAGCAGCAGTTATTAAAGCTGCAGTGAAGCTGCAGCTCAAAAAAAATTAGTTATTATTTTAGTGGGGAGGAGGGTATTGCATATGAGACTTGCTATTGCTAGTGATTTGAGTTTCCACTTGATAGCTATGTCAGCTTGTTGGCCAGCTTGTCTGCTACCTTTTAAAAGTAAAACTATTATATGAAAAAAACTACACTAATAGAAAACAACTTTGAAAGAGGAAATGATGAGTGGAAAGAGGAAGTTAATGGGTACCAAAAGAGTAGGGTCAGCAGTTTCATGTGAGAGTAGTGTAATTAATGTTGGAAGCTTCTGAGGTCACAAAGAATCCAAGAAGAAAAATCCCTAATCCAGTCTTCTTCCTCTTCTCCAGCAAGACAAAAAATAATTTGGGAGCATTACTTAATAGTTTGTTGGTTAGGTTAGAGGTTGGGGGGACCTCAGTTATCATTTACTGTAACTGTGTTTTGAAAAAAAGTTCTAAGTGGTACTGTTGCCTCCAAAAGTGCTAGAATTTCTAGGCTAAATAAGGTCTGGATATTTTACTAGCCACAAATTGAAGAATATTCTTATAGGTGAAACATTTCTGGTAATTTACTGCATGGAGAAGATGGTAAATAAGTGGGGTTTTTTTTTGTAAGTAAATTTCTTAATCACAAAGATCTGTTAGTCTTTATATGGGGTGAACATCTTTTTTGATGTACTTTTGCTAAAATAAAAATAAAAATCACTAGCTGCCTTCTCTTTTGTAAAATAATATATATTAACTGACAAGCCCAATAAGCAACCAAGGCAAAGCAAAACAAAACAAAACAGATGAATCACAAAACATACTTAGGTTGTACCCAAAATAAGGCCTCATGTTATTTGCATAACAGTTTTAGTTAGAAAACAACTAGTTTGTTATTTTACTGAAATGTGAAGCTCCTGTTGTTAGAAGCATGGCATTTCATCCTGACATCCTTAGGGTCTTGCACAATGTTTGGAATACAGTAGGTTTTTAAATGAATATTTGAATAAATAAGTGAATGTACAAACTGGGAAGAAAGACAATCTTTAACTGACTATTATAAGATAACATGTTGCCATAGGAACTGTGGGAGAATGGGAAAACACTCGTGGTCACCATGGCCAAATGAGTGCCTGACGATTCTGATGTTGGTGAAACCCAACTTCCTTGTTGCTGCCACCAGTCTCACCCATCGGTGGGACAAAGATTACATAATCTGACCCCAACCTGCACCTTCCAACACCATCTCTTAGTATCCCACACATGAACTCTCTCCTTTGGTAAAACTGTTCTGCTCATTATTCTCTGAACACCTCATCCTCTTCTGTCCCTCAATGCCTTCGTAAATATTGAACTTAGAATGTATTCCTTTGTATCTGTGCTTACAAAATCCTACCGAAGACTTCAAGAAGGCTCCCCCAGTTCTCACTCTGAGTAAGACTGCCTCAAAGCACTGACTATCTCTTCAACCACAGCATTTTCCACACTCCCTTGCATCATAGTTAGTTTGGAGAGCAAGGAATCTGCCTCACACATCAGTTTTTTTCTCTTCATAAAATATGAAATTTGGTAAATTAACTGATTAATTCAGCATTATGTACTTGCTGATTGCTTTTATCATGCGCCATATAGGCATCATGAAGAATGCAAAGGAAATTTGAATGTTAAGAACTTCACAATCCGCTAAGGGAAATAGTATATAGAAGTAGCTGTAATAAATAACAAAAAATAACACATAAAGCATTGTGGGATTAAGTGTATTGATAACATACTTCTAGATTTGAAGATAATAGGAAAGTTTAATTAAGAAGGTGAATTTTATCTGGTTTTGAAGAAAGGATAAAATTAGGGCATAGAGGAGGGAATTTCAGACAAAGAACCAGTATAAACCAACTCGAGGTCTAGGGTAAGGAAGCACTGATTCTTTTTGGAAACAGAGGGTGTTTCAACTGCGTTTAGGTCTTGGGTGTAGGATGAGATGTTTTAGGAAATGAAGGTAGAATGCTAGTCTGTGATATTTTATCCACTAGGAAGTTAAGTTTTTGGCAGTCAAAGGCACTTGACAAGGAGTTGCATTCGATCAGAGCTACACGCCCAGATTACATTAGCACAAATGAGACTATGCTTTGGAGAAGCAGAATGGCTGAAGGACAAGTGCATTGCCCTAGTTCACGTAGATGTAGAGAGAGCAGAGTAGTGGTAGTGGGAATGGAGAAGAAGACATTTTTAAATGTAAGACCCAGATCTGATCGGCTAAACTGGGCCACTGAGAGGTAGCAGGGGTGAACACAGTAAGAGAACTAAGATTATCTGAGTTCAAGTATTATTATAAACTATAGTAATCAAGCCAGTGTACTAATAGCATAAAGACAGGCAAATGGATGAATGCATTTTAATAGACCAGAGAGTCCAAAAAGTAGACCCAACATATGAAGGTGCAAAGGCAACTCAGTAAAAAGGGGATGATTTTTTTTTAACCAACTAGAACAACTGGATATGTACATGGAAACAAAGAATTTCAATTCATATGTGCACCATAAACAAATCTTGATTCCAAGTGAACCACAGACCTAAAAGTAAGGTAAAACTATAAAATGTTAGAGTAAAACATAAGAGAAACTCTTTTAAACCTGAAGTTAGGCAAAGGTTTTTTAGATGCAGCACCAAAAGCCCAACCTATAAAAGAAAAATTCACATATTGAGCTTAGTTGAAGTTAAAAACATCTGCTATTTGAAAGACACTGTTAAAACAAATAGACAAACCACAGATTGGCATAAAATATTTGCAAATTATATTTGACAGACTTGTATTCAGAATGTGTAAAGAACTCTCAAAATCCAACAGTAAAAAATGATAAAACCCAATCAAAATGGGAAGAGAGTTGAGGAGACACCTTCACGTAAGACTTACAAATGTCAAATAAGAACATGAAAAGATTTTCTATGTCATTTGTTATCCAAGATATACAAATTGAAATCACAAGGAGATTCTAATATAAGCCTATTAGAATAACTTACATTAAAATGACTTACTTTGACAGATGTTGGTAAGGATGTGGAGAAACTAGAACTCTTATTCCTGCTAATGGGAATTTAAATCAATATCAACTCTTTGGAAGACAGATTAATAGGTGGAATAATGACCCCCTCAAACATGTTCATGACCTTCAGTAATCCCTGGACTCTGTAAATATGTTTCTTTTCATGGTAAAGGGACTTTGTAGATATGATTAAATGAAAGATCTTGAGGATCCAGGAAATTTTCCTGAATTATCAAGGTGGGTACAATATAATCACAAAGGCTCTTAGAAGAGGGAGACAAGAGGATCAGAGTCAGTAGCAGGAGATCTGGTCACAGAGGCAGGAAGTTAGGGGGTCCTGAAAAACAGCACAAGCCAAGGAATGCAGGCAATCTGTTGGCTAAAAATGGAAAGCAAACGGATTCTGCCCTGAAGTCTCCAAAGGGAAGAGGCCTGGCCAACATCTTGCCTTTAGACTTGAGACCTCTAAAACTGTAAGAGATAAATTTGTGTTGTTTGAAGTCACTCGGTTTTTGATAATTTTTTATAGCAGCAATTGCATTAGCAATTGCTTAAAATGTTAAATATACACCTACAATGTAATCTAAGCCCTTCTACTCCTATATGGTTCTGCAAGAGAAATGAAAGCATATGGTCCCAAAACTTGCATGTCGAAATTGGTAACAGCTTTATGTGTAATAGCCCAAACCTGAGAACAAGTCAAACGTCACAGGTAAATGAATACCCAGACAGTGCAATATGGAATGAAGCAATAAAGAAGGATGAACTATTTATAGATACGGCAACATGGGTGGATCTCAGAATAATTACACTGAGTAAAGAAGCCAGAAAAAGAGAGTACATGCTGAATGATTCCACTTTTTAAAATTCTAGAAATGAAAACTAATCTACAGGGACAGGTCAGTATTTTCTTGGGATAAGAAGGAGGGAGAGAACAAGGAGTGACAGAGGATTATGAAAGGTAATGAGGAAACTTTGGGGGGTGATGAATAAGTTCATTTTCTTCATTGTGGTAATGGTGTTAGGGGAATAGACATACATCTTAAAACTTATCAAATTGTACACTTTCAATATGTACTCTTTACTGTATGGGAATTGTAGCTAGAACAATAGCAACAGCAGCAGCAAAGAGTATTACGTCATTGGATAGTTGTGATGCTTTTTTATTTTTAGTATGTATTTATTTATATATTTTTTTAAATCCTCACCTGAGGACATATTCCCATTGATTTGAGAGAGGGGGAGAGAGAGAGAGAAACATCAATGTGAGAAACATCAATTGGTTGCCTCCGGTAGGCACCCCAACCAGGGATAGAGCCCTCAACCTAGACATGTGCCCTGACTGGGAATCAAACCAACAACCTTTCAGTGCATGGAATGATGCTCCAACCAGCTGGGCCACACGGCCAGGGCGTGAAACTTTAAATGAGATGGTATGCATATGACAATTTCTATAATTCTTGGCACATAGTATGAACTCAATAAATTCTATTATTACTATTTTTAGTTTAGAGGAGAGAACACTAGAGCAATAATTGTTTGTGAATTAGCAAGGATGTTTTGAAAGAAATGCCAAGTCTAATTTTCTCACAGTAGATATTGGTTAAAAAAATGAGGAACAGACTTATTAAATATAGCATTTTACTAAATATATTGCACAAACACATGATGCAATTAGGGAGTGACTTGATAGTGATTTTTCTATTTCAGAGTTAAGTGCTATGAAATCCTTTCTTGTTCTTGGTTTATAAAGTTTACTTACTAAGTGGCAAAAGTTCTATCATATTCTTGTTGGACATCGTAGCTGCTTAACAAATATCTGTCAGATTGAGTCGACATCTGATCTCTCTAATTCAGGAACCTGAAATTCATGGCCATGTATATTTTGTAATTTAATTAACCTCAGCACAATTTTGGACATTCCTTGCCTCAAGATACTTAGTCTTCCCTAATGAAAATATTTAGGTAATGATAGACAGGAAGCAATGACTTATGAGAAGACCATGCATGGGGAACTCCAGAAAGTGTATGGGGAAGTGTCTAGAGGAGGTGAGACTGGGCTGGGCTGGGGACGGCAGGGTACCTCTGCTTCCCATGGTTTCCATGTGTCCTTTCGTGAATGGAGTAGACTCTTCACCAAACCATAAGTACTTGTGTCTTCTCCCCTAGTTCTTGTTCTTACTGGGTTAGGGGATGGGTAATAATACTGTGTGGGATGAGAATTCTTTCTTGCATATTGTTTCTACTCCTTAAGCTAGTCTCTGCTCTGTCGCTGAGTAACCACACGCATAGAGGGGTTTAACAGCCACAGTCGGTTACGCAGCGCTCCTTTTGCGGGACGTCATCACCTTGAGAGAGCATTGCTTAACCAAATCCCAAAGAATAATTGTTTGAAACTGCTTATCTTCTAAGTGAGGACAGGACTGCAGATCTTTCGTGTTCTTCGGGGCTCACTGAAAAACTTTTCTAGACAGACACGCTTTGGAGATGAGAGTTTCAGTTTCAGGCCAATGCAGTAAAGGGGGTCCCACAGCAAAGCAGTTCACCGTTTTGTTGTTGTTGGAGGATCGAAGGTAAGAGCTTCCATGTTGTGAAGCTCAGTAAAAACAAAGCACAATAATATCAGGTATGCTTGTACTGACAACAGCTGGTTGAGGTATAGATTTTAATTAAAAAATACTTTTTGATCCTAAAGCACTGCAAGAGTAGGATATTTTTTATATATCATTAATGCATGAAAGATGCTCATGCTCATTCATAATCAGGAAAAAAAAATAAGGAGATACAAAGCATATTTAGATACAAAGACATTAACAAATATTGATCAGACAATATGTGTGAGTAAGGATGTGGAGAAAGAAGAAATTTCATGTACTGTGGGTAGGAGTATATGTAACTGATGCGACCACTTTGAAAATGGTTTGGTATTACCAACTAAAATTGAATTTGTGTGCACTCTGCAACACCACAAAATTTGACTCCTAGTTTTATAACCTAAGGAAATTCCTCTTCCGTATGTGCATATGCACATAACAACAAATAAGACTGCCAAAACAACCCAAATATGTATCTCAAGGTAAAAGGAGAAATAAATTGAAGCTTGCTCACATAATGAAATACTGTAGAGGAGCGAAAGTTAATGAACTAGAGCTATATGCAGCAACATAAGTAAATCTTGAAAATATAAAGTCAAGCAAGTGATAGAAAAACATAAGTAGAGGCTGAATTCCTTTTTGGGCATGTTAAGTATGAAGTGCTTAATGAACATTCTTGTGGAAACACCTGGATTATGGGTGGAAACAGATTTGAAGTTTAGGATTCAGGTAACATATTTGTGTGGCCTTTGATGAAGTGAAAGCTGAAGCCGTTGGCGAGACTAGCAAAGGAGAGAGGTGAGGTGGGTGAACCACTATAATAAACTGAATTTAGTGAGTGGTTGATGGAATAGAAATGAGGAGTTAGAGCTGCAGGAAAAAGAGAATGTAGTGTCAGAAGCTAAGGGGAGAATCAGGATCAGCTACATATTTTTCAGGGTTCAGTGTAAAATGAAAATATGGAGACCCTGTTAAAAAACTTATTAAGGTTAAGAAGACATTGCTTTAAATAAACTGGGAGAAGACTCTAAACCACAGGCTAAACTACGAGAGATACTGAAGGGTTAGGAAGTCAGTACAAAACAGCCACAAGGACGGAGCTGGGAGCCCAGGAAGGGTGTTGAAAAGGCTAGGCGTCGCTGAGAGCCATGGCAGAAGGATGGTATGGGGGTGGATGAGAAGAGGTAAGAGAGGGTATGCTCAAGTCGAGGAGATTCTGAGGCGTGGGAGGAGCAGACACTGTTGAGAAGGAACAACTCAAGAGAAGGCTGAGGATGCAGGTGAGCTAGTTCCCAATCAACTGTATTCCACCTGTGGACACAGCGTTGCGTCCTGGCTGACATACCTGGGTGTCTACTGGGAGCCCATGTACTCATGTCCACCTCCAACCTCTCTTCACACACCTTCACTACACCACCATTAAATACGCTCTTCACTTAATGTGATTTAAGTCCGCAAAGTCTCCCAAATTTTCACTGCATACCTGTGAGCGTGATGAATGACCAGAATGACACTACCAGAATCTGCCATACAGGTACATTGAGTTGGCCAGAATAACAAAGTAAGTTGGCTTTGAATCTGGGGAAGAAGAGACAATAACAAGAGACAATGGCAATGACAAGGAATTCAGCTCTCAAGCCGATGATGAGCATGGAGGAGTCTAGAACTTTTGCACGTTGTTTCTTTCTTTAAAGCATCTATGCAGTGTTGCCAGCATCCGAATGAAAACAAGGTTTTCTAAAGCACTTTATAGTATCTGTTTGCTGCATTGGGCGCTCATGGGAGATCAGTATCTTTAAATTGTAGCAATGAAAGCCAGAAATAAGTAAGGAACAGGAATTTTTAAACAGATGTTAATTTTACCTTGGCTTTACCTTTAAGTACATATATTACCCACTAATGTTTGAATTGCAGGCCATGCCCCTCTTTATATTAGACCTTTATTATTTTACTCCAGGATGCTTTGGAGTATGAGTTTATAAAAATTTTTCCAGCAGTGCTCTACAGCCTAGAAACAAGAATGTAGAAATCAGAGGCAGGAGTTTAACAAGCATGGGGAGTTAGTAACCTTTTCTACTTGAAAAAAATTTAGATTGCTGGTTTGAGTGAATTTTGAAATATGAGAATTTTAAACTCTGTAGCTTTTTATTAGATTATAAAATCTATTTTTATGTCACCAAATATAATGTGTTTAAGTGTAGAGCCACTAAAACAATATGTGGGGCAGGAAGCACGAATAGTGGGATTCACAGGGATGTATGAGTTGGCATAGATGCTGGAACAAGGTAAAGTTATTCAATAGTTTTCTCAATAAAAGATGGAAACTCTTTCTCCATTTACCAAATAAAAGTTAAACTGTTGAAAAAAATAAATAAATGAAATTGAAATAGATTCATAGACATAGAGAACAGATGTTGGGTGGCCAGAGAGGAAGGGCTTGGGGGACTAGATGAAAAAAGTGAAGATATTAAGTAGTACAAATTGGTAGTTACAAAACAGTCATGGGTATGTGGAGTGCGGCACGGGGAATATAGTCAATAAAGCTGTAATAACTATGTGTGGTGCCAGGTGGGTACCGGAAATATTGGGGGGACCACTTAGTAAAGTGTATGATTGTCTAACTACTATGCTGTACACCTAAAACTAATAAAAAATAACATTTAATGTAAGTGAAAATAGAAATGATAAAAAGAATTCAATGCATTTCATTTTTTTTTTTTTTACAATGCTGTCAAAGAAGATTCACATAAAAGGCAGATTTTGTTAATCAGTAAGTCAGCGATCAACCATCAATTGTTTTTTTCATGGATTATTATGTGATAAACAGTGAGCTAGAAAAAGATCTATTCTCATTCCTGGGGGAATTTCCAGTCGTCAGAGGGATAGAGAACACAGACACAGACAATGCAAAAACTGAGGAAAAGGGAAAAAGAAATTGAGAAAAAGACTCAGAGAACCAAACATACTGGTGTTTTCGTCACTGAGTTCCAAGAAATTGGAGCCATTGAGTGTTTTAGAGATTTGTTACATTTCGATTGTCTACATAGAGGCCTAGTTTTACTGAGTTTACTTCCTGTTTACTATTGTTTTTGTTAATTTAAAGTTGGCCATTTTTACCTTCATTTATATATAACATTTTGCATGGCAAGGAATCATGAAATTACAGATTCTCAAAATTGCCATTGCCAAGAGGCCATACAGTTCTAGAGATGAGGGCACTCAGTTCCAGAGAGGGGACGTGACGGGCCTGGCCCTCAGAGCCTGGCCCAGTGAGCTGCAGAGGCAGGACTTCTGTGGGGATACTCACACCTGAGATGCTGTTCACTAGACTGTGCCCACGCGGGGATGTGGGACTTTGTGCTTCTGTGACTGTAGAAGAGAGAGAGGAAAAAGGGAAGTTAAAGCCTGTTCTTTAGTTAACTAGAGGAGGGAAACGAAGTTTTTGGGAAAAAAGCACCATGAAAGAGACACTAAGAGACCCAGAAGCCCTAGATCCTGGATTTGATTATAATTTCAAAGAAGGGACTTAAATGAGTGATTTACATATTTGAAAGAGTTATGAAGATTTGATATTAAAATAAATGCTATTAGTTAGCTATTAATGAAAAAATGACCAAAGTGTTACCCTTTGGTATTTATCTCTGTTTTAGATTGTAAGCTTGTGTCCTCTATACAAGGTGGGGCAAATGTAGGTTTACAGTTGTGAGTACGTGAAACATAAAGTTTATCCTTGTATTATTATTTACTAATTAGTGTATTATTTTCCACATGAACAACTGTAAACCTACGTTTGCCCCACCCTATATTAATTATGTCTTTAAAAACAGAGCTCTATTCTATTGTATCAAATAAGAAAAGCACATTTATTTCCATTCCAGTCAAACTATACCTGAAACATGGTTAGTGAATTGAAAACCAAGTCACCTGACAGAGTCTTTGGGCAAAAATCTCCTCTAGTTTGGTAAAATGAGAAAAGGAGCCCAGACAGTTTCTACCACGCAGGCCATTTAAAGACATCTTCATCTTGTGGCTTCTTACCTTTGTTGCAGGCACAGTACTTTAGGATATAAATAACTCTAGAGACATGATAGAATAGTAAAAATAGTAGCTATATACTAGAGTTTGGCATCGTTTGCTTTATATACATTATCATTTATCTTCACACCAACCACCTTGTGAAGTAGATCTTGTCTTCATTTTATACATGAGCACGTAAGGCTCAGGGACCTTTAATGATTTGCTCAAAGTCAAACAACTGGTGGCTGAGCTCAGGGAGTTCCAGAGCTGACCTGCTGCCGTGTCACTGTGAAAACCCAAAACGCGGAGTGACAGCAACAAAAACTGCTTCATGTTCATTAATAGTTTCAACACTTTGATGTCTGGTTCCCTTGTTTGTAGTTTAAAAAATGTGTTATCAAATACATCAGAGGCACCCTCTGAGTTTATACAGAGAAGGAAGAATAGGTCTTTTTCTCAAAGCTTTCCTTCCTACCCCAAAATTTGCAGACTAAGAAATGCTACCTTCCCTCAAAAAAGATTAGAGTGGATAATATTCGTTTTAAGGTATAGAAATAGGGGGTCTTAGGTATTTAAAAATGTATAAGAAGACAAAACAGTTCTTCTGAGGGTTGATTCTCTTTAAAATATAAATATACCTTCAAGTTCTTGAGGTGGCTCTGGGTTTCCCATGGCAAGGAGATGGGGACCTTGTGGCTGAAAGAAGGCTGCTGATACTAGAGGAGAAGTTGTGGAAAGAAAGGGTTAATTTCTAGTGAGATTTGTTAATTAACCCAGCAAATATTTACTGACAGCTTAGTAGGTGCCAGGCACTGTTCCAGATGGACAAGATACAGCAGTGAGCAACATGACCAAAAACCCCGCCTTTGAGGAGCTTATTTTTAAATCAGATGATAAATTAATTTGCAGAGAAAACAATGCAATGCAGGTAGGATTGATCTACTGGGGCTAGAGAAACAGCTGGCCAAAGAAGCCCTAATAGTGTGGCCAGGTAGAGACAATTAAGAAATGGAATGTGTGAGCTGGGGGCTTGGGAGGCAGGAAATGCTGATGGGAGTGTTGAATCAGGAAGTAGGTGCTGGACTCCAGGGGAAAGGCCCAGGGGAAGTTTCTGAAACAGAATCTAAGATAGAAGTGGCAGTAAGCAGGAACATGGGGCCCAGGCAGGAAGAACTAGCTAGCATTTCCAAATATGTGAGGATGAGGAAGAGTGCACCAGACTCTCTTCTGGGAGGAAACAGAGAGAGAGAGAGAGAGAGAGAGAGAGAGAGAGAGAATGGCGACTCCCTAGGGAATGAGCCATTACCAAAATGTCAGAGCAACTCTGGGCTGTGAGCCAGCCCCATTCCTCCACCATTTGATGGGGATCGTCTGAATGTGTCTTCAGCCAGGCCGTCAGCGGCAGGTGGGTTTTCCTCACTGCCTCGAAGTCCTCAGTGGGAAACTAATGATGCTCTCACGTAGTCATGAGTTAGTGACTCACTTTCCCTCAACCGAAACCACACTGCACCCCAGTGAAGGCTCATACCATTTTTCACTGGAGAGTTTAGGTAATTTTCTCAAAGCTCTAAAGTTTTTGGGCGAGGGGAGGAAATCAGGCAGGCACCTTGCATCACTCCCCCCACCAACCCCCCACTTTTGTTCCCACAAGGACCAACGCCCACTTTTTGGCCTTGGGGACCAGGAAGGTTGTCCCACAAGGACAATCCCTTTTTTAATATTTCGCCCTTTTAAAAAATTCAGCATTTCCTTTCCTTTAACCCCTTCCGTGCTGGTATTTTTGATCCACTGCCACACTTTTCCCCAGGATCCTTACTATAACAACCAAATTTCCAGTCTCTTAGTCCTTTCTTGTGAATTGCAGATTTTGCAGCCTCAGCATTGTTGGTTGTCAATGCCTAGCAAAACCATCTGATTTTATGTTCTCTTGCACAAGTAACTCTGGCTAATATTGCCAACACACTATTCACTGATTCTGTGGCCCTGAAGTATATTACAATGTGTTCTCACACTGGCTGATGACAAACGATGTCTGGCTCAGATAGCTTCCCTCTAATCTTTAGATTTACTCTGACCTTAGGAACAGGGAGGAGGTGACAGGTAGTTCAGATGTCTCCACTACAGTAGCTTCATAATGTGAATATTCTCTGAACATCTACTGTCCCTATTCTGGGGAAGGTCTGTTACGCACTTGAACCAATTGTTTGCCAGACTTCAGGAGAAAGGATGGATGGGAAGTGATCAATGGGCAAAGTTATGTAGGAAGAAGGTCTCAGGCCAGTAATAGTTCTCTTAAACATGGTGGGGAGTTTCCATAGAAGTTAACTTTGGGCAAGGATCAGTGGGGGAGGTGGTGGGGAATCCTGTGTGACCAGTATCCCTAGCAAAAGTCTTGTCTTGGTTCAGCAGCACAATGAAGGACATGAAATATGGCTGTTCTGTTTACACTTGCATACCACTGGGCTCTTGCTGGAAAGAGGCAGTTAACAGAGGGGCAGGGAGCCATCTTTTCTTGAATACCTGCTGTGTGTTCAGCATTGTCAAATGCCATTCGTTTATTATTTCACCCAATTCTCACAATAATCCAGTGATGTAGCTATTATCTCATTTTACATGAGGAAATAGATACTTAGAACCACACCCAGTTC
Source organism: Macrotus californicus (assembly GCA_007922815.1). Lineage (NCBI taxonomy): Eukaryota > Metazoa > Chordata > Mammalia > Chiroptera > Phyllostomidae > Macrotus > Macrotus californicus. Next base: position 45,518 of record VMDR010006349.1, read on the forward strand.
ACACTGCCAGGACGTGGCAGAGCCGGTAATTAATTCAGCTCTGAGCAATTCCAATGACTCTAGCCACACCACTATTACTCCACAGGTATATTCTTCCTTTTTTCTCCCCACTTTATTTTATTGTTGTCAACGCACAGTGGTCTCCTTTTCCCCCTCACCGCTCCCCCTACCCTTGATCCTACCCCACTTTGGTTTTGTCCATGTGTCCTTCATACATGTTTCCGATTATATTCTTAAGGTAGGATTACACCCAGGCAGAACTAGCAGATCCTTCTGGCTCTTGGACATTGTTCTAGGCATGTGGTGATGGCTGCTACTCCAACGGTATTACACTTGCTTTAAGGTAAGGTTTTTAAGCTCAAGGACACTTAGGGGAAGTGTAGAAAAAGGAGGGTCATTTCCTTTAATAATATTAACACACAAGTTGAAAATCCAATAGAATTACAGGGTAAATTTCGATCACACTTTCTCTCTTCCTACCTACC
>VMDR010006350.1:0-45976 GCA_007922815.1 Macrotus californicus
GATCTTATGGCTATTTATTCAGATCTGCTCCTGACAATAGACAATTGACCAAAAATATTGAAGAAAACAGAGGTAGAAAGAAATAGCTAAAGAAAGAGTCTAAAGTTCCCTTAATCTACAAGGGGAAGAATCCTGAAGTTTCTGTTGTTCTCATTCTAGCGAGTAAGGTACCTAGAGATCCAGGTGGCAGACAGATGACAAGGCTCCACATAGCACAGGACTGGAGGGAGGGTAGGGGCTTCCCAGCAAGGGCAAGTCATCCTTCATACTCCCTCAAGTTTGCCTTTCCAATCACTCATAACTCCAGCAAGATGCTAGGAAGCATCCCAAAGAGGGAAGCACCTCCAACAGTGCCCCATAAATAATTTAAATAGAAGACTCCAAAAAGGTCAAGCAAGTCCATGAGAGGGAGCCCCAACAAACTTACTATTGCCCAGAGCCAAAGTATACTTTCTCACTCAGCATCTTTCTGAAAATCAAACACATAGGGAATGCAGGAAGAGAAGCAATAAATTAAGTCACCATGAGAGAAGATAGCCCTGTAAATACCCAGTTAAAACAAAGGCCTTTCAGGATTTACAAAATCAAAGATTTAAAGACCAGGAAACTGAGGCTGAGCAAAATTAAATGATTTGCTCAAGTTTATATATTCCAGAGGGGAGACTAGAACTCACAGCTCTTGTCTCTAATCAGTGGCCTTTCTTCTACTTTTGTATTCCTCTAGGTCAGTACCTGGAGACCATGGGTCTACCTTTCCTTTGTGTCTCATTCTCCAAAGGGGAAAACTCTTAACTACTTTCTCCTGCATTTCTTTCCCATATACGCCAAAGAATACCATCCTGAAGGGGATCTTCAGTTTTAAGCCTAATAATGTCATTTGCTGATAAGACCTAGGGATGTCAATTGCCCCAAACTGATACCATTAGTCTTTTTTCTCTGTGTTAACATTACAGCATTATTTCAAATGTGTAAATCTGTCATTTGTAAGCCTCCAAATTGCAGGCAGTGATACATGGAAGTGAATTATAGCTAATGAGTTCCAAAGCCCTCTCTCCTCTACCTACACTTGAATTGGGGGATAAGGAGTGAATTAGCCCTCTGGGACCTTGGTATTTTTAAGCTTTGTATGCAGTCCGTTCCACCTTCTGATGAACTTCATGTTTCCCAGTTGTCTGGACAGCAAGCAGTCTCAGGAAACCCAACCTTCCAGTTCTCAGCCCTGCCCCTGAGGGAAACTTGCCACCCTGGATTGGCTCCCAGAACCAAGTCTCCACCTCATGCCCCTAGCTGGTTGGGCCTTATCTCTGGCCCTCCCCATGAGTGGGTCACTTCATGGGAAGATACAACAGAGATAAGAGAAGGTCCTGTAGGTAGGAAGAGGTAGGGTAAGGATAATGGGAAGAGGGAACAAGGTACTGAGATTTATTTTCTCCAAAAGAGGATTGAAAGGAGTGATTTCTGTACCTAGAGCCTGACTTGTAAAGAGAAACAGCTCCATACTCCCCACTGACTTCTGTCCTGCCTAAGGTTCCAAGGAGCCCAAGAATGAAAGCTTCTGGAAAGTGTAAGAGACAGATTTAGAGACTAGAACTCTAACTCTCCTTGGGACTCCTGGTTCAATCGAGGGATCAGGAAAGCATCCCCATGTCCAAGACCTAAATACAAGTCCTCTTCTTCCCCCAGGACAGCAAGGAGATGCCACCTAAGTCCAAAGAAGAAAGAATAAAAGCTGGGGCACAGAAGAAAAAGAACACAGGTGCTGGTGAGTCAAAGTATGTGGAGGTGGGTGCCCCTGCTTCTCCATGCTCTGGCTTGGAGACCGAGAAGAGGTGCTCCAGAGAGAATTCAGCCCTTTACGTAACAAGATGGAGCTTTCTGGACCCTTCCCCTTCATATCCTCACATCCAGGTTCCACAAAGCTGGGAAAGTGGGAAAACTGGCACCCTCCCCTCCTTTGAGCCCCTTTTGGCTCTGTGCCTTCCTTACTGCTCACCACACAGGTTTGTGCTGAGCAGTAAGGACTCAGTGGTGAGCTCAGCAGACACTGCCATCAGAGATCACTCACTTAGTGGTCCTCAGATCTCCTTCAGGAAGAAAGTCCAGAGTATGCAAGGGTGAAATCCTTGGGTGAAAAAGGGTGAAAAAGTATGGAAGGCTGAAATCATGATAAGCTGAAGCTCTGACAACTCGCCAGGGCAGATGTGAGGGCTGAATCCATGCACAGGCTGGCAGTGCTGGAAAAGGAGTTGCTCCAAGACCACCTATGTGCATAGGATGGAAGCTCTGGGGGCAATACAAGTGGGCCACTGGGGCATTTCTCTATCCTTAAGGGCTTGGAGGGTTGGAGCTAATGTAGGGGTCTGAGCTGACATCTAACCATCTCCTAGTAGGAAAAGATAGTCACAAGTTGGGATTGTGAGGAAGGGGTGGACTGTGAGAGCTGATGAGCCAAAACATAAAGGGAGTTCTTCCTTCTTAGTAATGAAGAGCCCATCGGATCTTAGCAGTGGTAGGGTGGAGTCGGGGTGGGAAGGGTGGGACAGAATGAGAATGAGAGAGACTGGAAGTCTGCTGCGAGGTTCCTGGAGGAGGGCATCGTCCATCAAGCCCATGGAGACTGATTCAGTGAGGTGCCCAGCCAGTCCTGAGAGCTCTGGCACTGTTTACAGCTCTGCACAAGGGTGAGGCCCACTGAGCCAAGGCTTCTGCAGACCAGCTGAAGCAGAGGTTGCAAAGGCTGGAAGCTGAGCTGGAGGGGGCCCAAAGTGGAGGGAAGACCATATATGCAGGTATGTGGTCGGTCAAGTCGGTGGGCAGGAAACAGGCTCCTGGAAGAGAACAACCAAGAGGGCCAGAGGATGCAAGGAAGGGAAACAAGGAGGACTTCCATTTGCCATGCCTAGTGTCAGCCTTCCCAGCAGAGCATAAATCAGGCAGGAACCTGAAGGAAGGAAAGGAAGGCCTCTGGAATTCCAGGCAGGGACCTTCCAGGATGCCCGATGCCATGTTGTTGATGCTTTGTGGGCTGCAATATGCAGTCGTAACCTTGATCTCATTCATCTCAAGGGAGTAAGTGGGGAGAAGGGCTACAATCCCCATCCTGAGCAGGCATCGGGAAAGGGGATCTGGTTTCCTAGTTCTTCTTGGATTTTCAAGGTCTCCCAGATTCTCAGAATCACCACAAGAACCAAGAAGGCCTTTATGGTTTTGTCCCCCTGGACCAAGTGGAGCCATTCATGCCCACAATTTCCCCTCCTCCCTCCACCACTCTCCACCACAGAGATGAGTCGTCAGTGCCAGATCCTGCAGGAAGACATGGGGACCCATAGCAGGCACCTGGAGGAAGAAGTGAGAAGCCTTCAAGAGCAGCTAGGTAGGTTCCCCAACCTCTAAGCCCTTTCCCTTAGAGGATCACTGAGGAGGTCCAGCCTGAAGGGATGAACTTAAGATGACCCTTCTCTAGAAGACTGCAATCTAGGCTCTATACCACTTTCCCCACTGACTCCCTCACCACTGAGGATTGGAACAGGAGGGTTCAGGATGTCAAAAATCTTAAGTAAAGAAATCAGTCTCTCAACTCATTTCTCCCTTTCAATGGTCTCTCCAAATCCAGGTCTTCCTCCCTACCACTGCCATGTCTTTCATAAGCAAAACATATTCCCTCTCAGATTGGCTGGTTTTTAAAACAAAACTAAGGGGAAATGGCCCTGGCCAGTGGCTCAGTTGGTTGAAGTGTCATCCCATACACTAATAGGTTGTGGGTTCGATCCCAGGTTGGGGTACATATGGGAGGCAACCGATTGGTCTCTCTTTGTCTCTCTCCCCCTTCTCTAAAATCAATAAAAAGGTATCCTCAGGTGAGGATTAAAAAAAAAAACTAAGGGAAAATATTTGACTTATTTATTTCCCTATCTTCAAGGCTTAGATCCTAAATAGCTATTTGCTAAATAAAGGAATAAACTTTCCAAATAAGCAAATATATATATAAGCAAATATATTTAAACAGGAAGCTTTTGCTTTGCTTTGTCTCTCTTGGTTACAGGACAGAGTTGAAATATTTTAGGATGGCACACAAGAATTTTTACAATTTAGCCCTCTCTCTAAAATCAATAAATAAAAAAAAATTGTAAATGACTTAGTTTAAAGATAAAGAGACTGAAGCTCAGAGAGAGAGATGCTCAATGCTACACAGTAGTAAGTGACGACCGGATTTGGGACCCAGATCTCTTGTCCCAAGCCCACTACTCTTTCTACTATACCTTAATGGTACTTGAACTCTTCATGAGGACTACAGGAAAGCTGATGGCTCTCAGGGAGTCTGGAATGATCCCACTCATTCTAGAATGATCCCATGCTTTTTGGGTACCATCGGAGACTCTGTTCAAGGATCGAGTGTCACCATTCTGCCCTTTCTCATCTTTTTGCCCCACTCCCCAGAGACATGCCAGACGGAGGTTGAGACTGCACGGGGAGAAGCTAAGCAAGCCCTCAGAGAGCAGGATCGGACCCTGGCTCAGCTTTGGACTCAAATAGCAGACATGGAAGCCAAGTATGAGGACATCTCACATGTAAGCACCACCCTCTGAAGCCCAGACATCCCAGTACCCAGCACTCTTCCATCGCCACATGCCCCAGCTAGGTAGACAATCACAGACCAAGGGGAAGGAGAAGAAACATCTCCACAGGAAACTCCTCTCTATCTTGAGGGGTTGCAACCATGCCCACCCACTAAGAATAAAAACTTTAAGGAAAGAGTGCCAAGGAAAGCTTACTGACCAACCTACTGCACCCCTCCCCCTTGCTTCCTGGGGCCTGAAGTTTGGTGTCTGCAGGGCAGCCTGGACCGGCTCTTGGCTAAGCTGAGAGCCATTAAGCCTCAGTGGGATGGAGCCATGCTGAGACTCCACACCAGGCACAAGCAGCAGCTCTACCAGTTTGGACTCAACCCCCTGGTTTTTTCAGATTGTACACATATAGTTTCTGGGGCCCCAGCTATAAAGCTGTCTTGATGTAGAAGTGAACAAAACCATGTGGTGAGGCTTTTTGACAAAAATGAGTGACTCTCATGTGAACACCTTGGTTCTACGCTGACCCATTAGCCTGAAGGCTGAATGACAGGAGAGAAATGTGACAAGGTCTATCACTTCTCCTAGAGAACCTGGGTACCACCCCTTGAGCTTGGGGCCTTTTGGTCTCTTCGAACTGTAGCCTGCCCACACAAACACAGGCAGCCAGTTTTGAGGGGAAAGGCTATTTCTGTAAGTCACCAGCAGTGATCAGGCACCTGCCCCCACAATCCTAAGATGCTCATCTCCAAACTCTTGCAGTACATCTAAGAGTCATGGAGTCATGCCTAGGGCAACTTCCAGATGGCTTCAATCCTAGTTGGCCCTGCAGTCCACCTGAAAAGGGAAAAGTCTGTTTCTCTGTTCTATGAAAACTCTCTCAGTGCTACTTTGCTTTTGCTCACCAAATGTGCAGCACTTTTTCCCACACCAAGAAATTCTTCATCTCTTCTGTGGACACCAATCTGGTGCCCTGCAGTTGAACTCAATTCTGACGCTATCTATCTAGACATCCCATAGGTTAAAGACTCAGTCCCACAAGATGCCAATTTCAAGTCCACGTTGTCACTGGTGCTACTGACCAACTGGGTATAAATCAGAGGTTCCCACGACCCCCTCCTCTAGTTTTATCATTTGCCAGAGGGCCTCACAGAATTCAGGGAAACAGTTTACTTACTTGATTACCAGTTTATTATAAAGGATACAACTTAGGAACAGTCAGAGGGAAGAGATGCCGAGGGCAGGGTATGAGCATGGTAGCTCCTGCCCTCTCCACATGTTGAGCAACCTGGAAGCTCTCTGAGTCTTGGCTTTCCTGAGTTTTTTAGAGGCTTCATTACATAAGCATGATTGATTAAACCGCTGGTGGGTAATTAAAGCTTCAGCCCCTCTCCCCTCCTGGGAAGCCAGTGTGGGGTGGGAGTGGGGGTAGGGCTGAAAGTTTCAACCCTGTAAACACAGGTCGGTTCCCCTGGCAACCATCCTCCCTCACTTCCCTGTCTTTTATTGCTCTTATTACTTAGGAAATTCCAAGGGTTGTAAGGGCTCTGTGCCAGGAATGAGTATGAAGACCAAATACGTATTTCTTATTATAAATCACAAAATCACACCACTCATCTCAGGCAGAACTTCATCCTTGGGGCACAGCTTCCAAAGCTCCCACATGGGTTCCTCTGGAGTTAGAAGGCAGCAATCCTGGTGGACCCACCTGGGGCCTCTGACCACATCCTCTTCAGGGAGGTGGGCCCCATGGGAGGAAAGGAGACTCTGGGTAAGCCTGTGATTGTCCGGAGCCCTAGAGTTCCAGTTTCTGGCATAAAGAGAGCAGCTCAGCTCCTACCACCTCCAGCTGGAGAGTGAAGACAGGAAAGCTACTGGGTGGGTCTGTGCCAAGGAGTGGGGCACTACAACAGATCTGAGGCTACAGCCGCTCCTAAGCAGAGAGAGAAGGGAGAATGTCATTCGAGGATCAGAAGAGTTCCTTTGTCCTGTCCCCACACGCACTGCAATGCCCAGTAATAGGACTTATTCCATGGGTCCTCTGTCCCCACCTTCCAGGGCCTAAAGTCCCAACCTCTGTGCCCCACCCTGTAGCCCTCCTGCTCTGCCCACCCCTCTGGTTCCCCTCTGTCCTTCTCTGACTGCTCACAGTCCCTCTCCTTTCTCACCTCTACAGACCCTGGGGGAATCCATGTTTCCAAGCCCTATGGAAACCTGGTCACCAGTTTCAGGCACAGAGGTGGCTCAGCTTCAGTCAGCTGCTGAAGCGTTTCCAGGTCATTCAATCCATCCACAGAATTCCCGTTCACCTCCAGAATCACATCCCCTCTCTGCAGTCCTGCCCGGGCAGCTGAGCCTCCTTGAATTACCTGGGGTTGGGGATAAGGTACAGAACAAGGAACACCATGGAAAAGTTTGCTAGGTGCTCTAAGGGTCTGGAGAGAAGCAGAGGAAGGTTCACCAGGAGGCAAAAATTGATAGGATCCAAGGCCAATGGGGCATCAGTCACCTGGGAGATAAAAAGACAAGGCCCACTGGCCACATAGCTGAGTCGGAAGCCATAGCCACCACCAGGCCCAGGGTACAAGAAGCACTGGTGGGACCCACATGAGACAGGAGGCACAGCTGTGTCTTCAACTGGTGGATCCTTGGTCTCAACCAGAGAGGCTGAGCAGGTGTCCTGGGGAGAGGCAGGAGCCTCTGTGCTCTCCAGGAAGAGGAGTGGAGACAAACGAACCTGGAAGGAGGCAGAAAGAACAAACCCGTTGCTTCTCCCTCCCCCCACCGGAGCCCCACCCCATTCTTGCTCCCACCCTATCCCCTGCCACTCGGCTCTCACCATGCTGAAGAAGCGGTCAGCCTCAGGGTCAACAACAGTGAGGGAGACACGGGAGCCCTGCGCCCGGATCCTGTACACTGTCTCCTCATGGCCCAGCCCCTCCACGCTTTCCCCAGCCACAGCCACCAGCCGGTCCCCATCCTGCATCCCGGCCCTCTCAGCTGGCAGTCCTGGGTCCACCTCCCAAAGGAACTGCCCTGGGAAATAGACATCCTCACTGCTCCTTCCCTGATTACCCCAGTGCCAGCCCAGGGATAGTGGGGCACTGAACCAGGGGTGCACAGGAGGAGGGGGCCAAGGGCTGGGGCTCAGACAGACACCGTTTATATGCACTGAGGTGCGTACGTACACTTGTAAGCCCTCCCCAAGCCCCACCTTCCCTACCCACCCTCAAGGTTCCCACTCACCAAGGTGACCACCAAGACCCTTCTCCTCCCTGAGCAGGAACCCGAAGCCCTGGAGCCCTTTCTCTAGGTGCAAACAACGGGGCTTGGCAGGCAGTGCCCAGCCCTCTGCCAGGGGTGCAGCCAGAGGCATTCCCAGCCGGCGACACTGTTCCTCCACCTCTGGTCCTGCCACCAGAAGGGTGACCCGCTCTCCACTCTGGCAAAGCTGTGGGACACACCAGGGCTTCAGCATCACCTACCAGGGTAGGGAGTGCAGAGGCAGGCACCTCCTCACAGCCCCTCTTCCCAGGCCCAGGAATGAGGCACTAAGGATGGGGGAGAGAAGGGCCTGGCATAAACAGCAAAGGGAAGGGTGGGTGATGGAGACACGAAATCAGATCAAGAGATTTGGCGCTTGGGAGAGGAGTCTGCTTCCTGAGGCGGGTGCCCCAGGCACAGAAGGGTGAAGGATGAATGGGGAAGCAGGCAGCCATACCTTTTTGCTGAGTTGATGATGAGTGAACTTCTCCACACTGACCCCATTCACTTCTAATAGTCGGGCCCCAGGGGGCACCCCTGCCCGTTCAGCTGCTCCTCCAGTACTCAGCACCAACCAGAAAGAACCCTGATGTTCTGGAAGAAAAAAAAAAACCAAGTGTTAGTCGGCTGGTGGCCTGGAGCAGGGCTGAGATTCCCCCTCCTGGCCACCCTCCCGAGCCTCTAAGCTCACCGTGGGTGACACTAAAGCCAAAACCACCCTCATCTTTCACTATGTGGCACAGACGGGGCCGGACCCCTGGGCTGAGAGTAGGACAGAGGAGGGCATCGTTCCCCTGCTGAGCTCGGGCCACATCATACACGTGCTGCGCCAAAACTGTCAGCAGCACTCGGGGACCACTGGCCCGGATGCGGAGCACCACCTAAACAGAGGGTGAGGTTGGAGCTGGCCCCTCTTGCCAACTCCCCATCCCTGGAACCTGCAATTTTCACCATGGAAACCAGCTTTCTGGATGCCTCTATCCAAATATTCTGAACTGGGTACCCCTAAATCCTGGGAGGTAGGGTTGATTAAGGCTTGGGTCCTGCCCCCATATACCTAAGGAGATGATCCTGGCTTCTCTCTCTCTGGAATGCTATGGAACATTCTCCAATGCCAGAGGGAGTCCCAGCCCAATCTCACCACCTCAGTGTTTTCATGTTCCACAACGTGGTTGTTCACTGCCAGGATCTGGTCTCCTTCCCGAAGACCCTGCTGCTGGGCAGAGGAGCCTGGCTCCACCCTGCACACCACGTGACTGGCCTTGCCCAGCTCCTGCTGTAGATGGAAGCCAAAACTCCTGCCCCCTTCTTTACTCAGCAGACAGAAGCGAGGCCGCTCCAGGCTCCAGAGATCTGGATGGGAAAGTGGGCAGCAGAAAAGGGGGAGGAGGGATGTGGCCCAAGCACCAGTCACCTTGTGCCTGACAGATGCTGTTCACTTGATAGGGCACCGGGCGGACTTCTACCCAGTTAAGTGTCGGGTAATAGGGCCAAGCGCTGTGTGGGCAGAGTGGCTAAAACAGAAGGAAACTCCTGGCCCCTTCCTCTGTCCCTGTGGTCACTCCCAACCAAAGCTATTATCAGAGGAAGACAGATGAGTGGTTATCAAGGAGATGGGAAGCTGTGCAAAGCCGTGGTATCTCTTGGGGGGCGGGGGATGCTTGCCCTGGGGGTTAAGGGGTTATCAGAGGCGGTTACCAGAACGGTCGTGATCTTCGGCCAGGGACAGGACCGGATTGTCAATGCCCAGCTTTGGGTCAAACTCAAACTTCCTGCAAGGAGGTCCCAGACTGTACTCGCCACGCTAATAGCAACTGAAGAGCTTCCCCACCTTGGACTCCCTCCTCCCCCTACCCCAGCCCATCACGATATTCCACTCACAGAGTTAACGAAGCTGTGTCCTGCAGATCTGCTGGGCAAAAATAGGGTGAGAAGAGAGGTGCATTCTCCAGCCCCTTCCATGGTCATTAAATGAAAGGACTTAGGGGAATCCCCAAACTTAAGACGTGCCCCTTCCATTCTGCTCCAAAAGGGTCTTTCCTTTCCCCTCCTTACCCTCCCCCTGAGGCCATGGTACAGAAATCTGAACTTATCGTACAGGGTGTGGACCAGGAAGACAGACACTTCCACTCACCTCTTGTCTCCTAATTCCCCGTCTATTTGCCTCATAGCTCCAAGACCGGACATCAAGTGTGCCCTGGTCTGTAATGCCTCAGCCTCCCAATCTACCTCTGACTACCCTGAAGTCCCCTCCAGGGGATATTTCCCAGCCTCCTACCTGCAGCTGCCTCCATAGTTGAATCAACAACCCAGTCCTCAGGGTAGGGACAAGGTCCACTGAAGCCAGCCAACCTTCCCATTTACCCCCCACCCAGTCCCGCCTCCTTGAAGACACTGCCTTGGAAGCAGTGGGATAATGATTAAACAAGAGTCTTATCCCTAGGGAAGTATTCCTGTTCCTGCTGTACTCACTCCTGGGCCCCAACTTCTCATGTCTTCACGTCTCCTGCTGTCCCAGCTCCTGCTACGTGCAGAGAAAGGTAGATTGCCAATCTACCTTTAATTTTAATTCCAAGCCTGGGGTAAGACTGTATGAAAGGGGTGATAGGAGTACTATGGCCCAGCATGGCCTACACATACACCAATATCATGTGTCCCCCCAGCCCTCATTGCCTTTGAACTTAGTACCTAAGAACTACTTGTAACAAAAAATGACCAGTAGTTTAATTAGAATGGCCAAGAACAGTGCTCTTTCTTGAAAGCATCAGGCAAAGAGGCCACAGTAGGTAGGTGGAAGGCAGCTTTTTAATAAGAGCAAGTCAGTGTACATACCTGTAGGACCACTGAGCACAAGTACCACTGTGGTTAAGAGGAGCATGAGGCTGGGGAGAAAGCACCAATAAGAGGGGAAAGTGGCCGCGGGTATCCTGAGTGTCCACAGAAAGTATAAAGGGAAGAGGTGGGAGCCTCCAACACATCTGGACAGCAACACCCCTAGGCAGGTGGACATAAGAAGTGCGCCCCCTGGTGACACAGAGGCTCCTTGAGAGAAGCAACCTTAGTGGCGGTGCTACAGGGCAATTTAGTCATGGAAATGCCACATCCTTCTAGCCTTCTAGCCCAAGGTAGAGGAGGAATGTTTCATGGCCCTGGAAATTCCAAACTTGGGAGGTTTGGTTGGACACGTTCCTGGAGGGTCACTGGTACAGGTGTGCCCAGTCCTTTGCCTCTAGCCATGAAGGGATCCTTTTTTTTTTTTTTTAAGATTTTATTTATTTATTTTTAGAGAAAGGGAAAAGGAGGAAGAGAGAGAGAGAAATATCAATGTGTGGTTGCCTCTCGTGTGCCCCCTATTGGGGACCTGGCCTGCAACCCAGGCATGTCCCTGACTGGGAATCAAACCGGCGACCCTTTGGTTTGTAGGCCAGCACTCAATCCACTGAGCCACACTGGCCAGGGCAAGGGATCTTTATATAAATAGTAGTGCAAGCCAGGAGGCTACAGAGGGAAAGGGTTTGGAGATTGGAGTCACACAGCTAGGTGCTTGCTGCCACCTTCTCAGCATGCAGGGCCTCCGAGCTGCTCCAAGAGGGCCCTGACCTCGCCCTCCACTCGAAGCAGCTGGGCCTTGCGCCAAGGATTAAGGGTGGCTCCTCGGTTATCTTCCAGATCCCGCAGCAAAAGGTCAAGGTGGCGCTGGACCCGGCCCTGATCCCAGCTGTTGAGGTTCCGCTGGACTTCATTGAGGATCACCGACCAGTACTCTGACACTGCTGTTCCCTCTGTCAGCGATACCACAACCCGGGCCCTGCCTTCAGCAGTGTCCCCTAAGTTCCGCAAGACCTGGCGGCCCTCTGAGCTCAGTTCGTTGAAGTAGAGGCTAGCAGGAGAAATAAGAGTAGATGTCACTCACCAAGGCTCTGAGAAGGAGTGGCATAGGGTGGTGGGTGGACAGAGAGTGACGGGGTCTCACAACTCAGCCCCTGGCTATGCAATGTGATGGGATGTGTTTGCAATAAGCCAGAGATAGAAGGTGGTGGCCAGTGGGAGAAAGGGATGACACTAGAAGTTAGTGTGAACAGGGAGAGTAGGAATGGAGCCACCAGGAACCTAAGAGAAATGGTGGTAGGGAATCAGGGTAGGGTAAGGGCCAATCACAGAGGGGTGGGTTGCCTCAGAGCAGGTTGACAAACATCAGTCAGAAGCCAGGAAGAGAGGACAGGTCCAGGCCAACCCCCCAGGGTAGAAAAAGCACAGCGGAGAGAGAGAAAGAAGACCGAGGATGGGAAACACAGTCACAGGCTGGGACAGGGTGATGGCCGGGGATGAGACTCACTGTAGCAGCTCCAGGGAAGGGTGCTCCCAGGCAGCCTTGGCCAGGGCCAGGGCTGCTGTGTCACCAGCACCATTGTAGGCCACGTTCAGCTCCTGCAGCTGTTGATTACGGTCCAGCTGGGCAGCCAGCAGCTCCAGGCCCTTGTCCCCAAGGCCCGTGTGTAGCAGAGACAGGTGTGTCAGTGAAGTGTTTCCGGCTAGCCCCTCCACCAGCAAGGCCACACCCTCAGCTGTCAGCGGATTGTTGGACAGCCTACAGCCACAAACATTCCAAGGTTATAAGGACCATGGCAGAGACCCTGTGCTTGGGCCAAAAGGGTACACAGCCTGGGACAGGGACCAGCCTGGACACAGAAACACAGGTCCAGGAGAAGAGGACAGAGAAACAGCAGGTATGGCACACTGCCAGGGAGGGAGAACGGGGTAGAAGCCGGCTTCTCTTCTCCTCTTTTCCCTCCTTCCATTCTCCTTTGCTGACTCCCTGCTCCCCTCTCCCCTTCCTCTTTATCATTGCTATTTCCCTTCTTCCTCCTTGTCTCACCGCCTCCCCAGACCTGGCTGCCCTGTCCTTGCCCTTCCTCCTTTCTCTTTCCTCATTCACCTCCCCTTATTTCAACCAGAAATCAGAAACCCAAGAGAGTGAGTTCCTAGTAAATCAGTCAACACTTTGGGAGCATCTATTGAGGGCCCAGCATTAAGGTCATCCTTATAAAGCGACAAGGAAAACCCTGGGAGGGATCGGGGCACTTACCAGGCAACTGGCCTGGGTATTATTCTACCCCTGCCCTAGGCTGATTTTAGCCACATGAGAGGCTTCCTTAGCTCCTATAGCTGGTGGCATCTCACCCCCATCTCCATCCTACTGCTTGCACTGGACCTGGGGGGCAGGACAGGGTCAGACTCCCACCCTTTTACTGTACCATGGGTAGGCCTGTGCCAGGTATGTTGAGGCAGGACAGACTCTTTACCTTAGGTGGATGCCAGAATGGTCAGAGCCTCCCGCAGCCCCTCCCGGGACACTCACCGCAAGGTGGCAATTTGGCACTGGTCATGCAGCAGCAGGTCTCGGAGGTCCCTGCAGGCCTCCGGGCCCAGGCTGTTGAGCTGCAGGCTGAAGCAGAAGGTGACGGGGGAGGGGGGGGAGGTGAAACTGAAGAAGGAATTCAGGGTCGGGACTGCCCATCCACCAGGCCCATTCTCACCATCCTGACTCTTACAGTCCCCGCCTGTCCTCCCTGCTCCTGTCACCTCTACCCACGCCAGACTCTCTCACCCCACCCCTTGGTCTTTCCTCAGTACTTTCGGTTTCCTTAGCGCCTTCTCTTCCCACTTCCTCACCTCCAACCCTCTCCTCTCTTCATGCCTGTGCATGAGGTCCTCACCCCAGCTTTCGAGCACGCAGGAAGACAGGCATGAGTGTGCGTAGCCCAGCAGGGTCCAGCTGGCAAGAGGCCAAGTTCACCTCATGCAGTGCATGCCTTCCACTCCCCAGTACAGCTGCCACCACTGTGCACTTGAGGGGTGTCATGCGCACACCCGCCAGGTTGAGTTGGCTCAGGGAGCTGAGCACCTCAGCAGAGAAGTGCTGATTCTGGAACTCATAGTGGAAGAAGAGGTAGTCAAGGAGCTCTGTGGGGGGCAGCACCTGCCGGCCCAGCTTCCCCAGCTTCTTCTTGATGGCCTGGGCATTCTCCAGGGCATCGAGGTTCTTGATGGGACAGCCAAGCTGAGCCAGCATGGCCCGGTTATGGGCAGACAGAAGTCCTCCCATGAACATGGGGAAGAGCTCAAAGACCTCATCCTCGGGGGGCTCATCTGGGTGGCGCCGGGGGCCCTCTATTCCCAGGATACTGGCACCCATCTGGTCCAGGACGTCATCATTGTAGTAATCCTCTTCCCGGAACATCTCCAACACCATGGCCTGGGCCACGGTTTCACGGCTTTTACCCACCATGCGCCCAAAAACTTGTGGGACCACCTGGGAAAGGAAGCAGGAGAAAGGCACTTTGCCTTCTGCGTGCCTGCTCATCCTTCGCAGCTCATCCTTCGCAGCTCGATATAAGGTGCACTCTCCCTGACTGCTCCAGCCTTGTGTCTCGTCTTGAACTTATAGCATGATTTGTCTGATCATATATATAATACCTCACCCCCTACTGCCCTCACAGAATATAAAACTTTTCATAATTTTGCCCCAATTTGGTCTTTCCAGAGTCATCCCTCAACACTTGTCTTGTGTACTGCGTACATACATTCTTCTTCTTAAACTCCCCCATACATTTCCAAGCCCAGGGGGTAGTGGGAAGAAACCAGCATATATCACTCAGCTAGTTTGGAACAGCGTAGATATAAGTATATCACCATCTTCAGCAGCAGCATCAGAGCAATGATGACTGATACCACTCTTACTGCTTCAGATCCTGCACCACTTGGTTCCTGCCAACATCATCACGAGCCTCACCCTCGCTCACTCTGCTTCTGTCCTTTCAGCTTCTCTCTCTCTCTCTCCCCCTCTCTTTCCACAGTGGCAAAGCTATATATTCTTCCTGGGGTGTTTCCCCTCACTTCTCTTCCGGGCTAATCCTCTAGGGATCAAAGTGCCCTTCCTGAAGAGAGGCTTTCCTTATTCCCTGTTAGACACTTTCCTCACCCGGAACTTTGCTTCCCAGGCACTCAGCATACTTTTTAACTACGTGGTTATGCTGACATGTTCGTGTTCAGACCCTGTGATGGGAAAAGCAGAAACCTTGGAGGGGGCAGTTCACTGTGTTTTCCTCAGAATCTCACATAGCACCTGGCACACAGCAGGCACTCAGACACTCACTGAAGAATGGATGTTGTGGGCGTTTACAATATCATCTCGCATCCTTACAATGGTTCTGAAAGGGGTGAATGGTCCCTACCTCTGGCACTGAGCCACAAGGCTGTGGCACCTCCTCTAATCTCTGGTTTTATTTTTTTGCTTTTTATAGGGGAAGTTCCTGCCAAGAAGGTTACACTAATCTGGTATTGGGATGAGAAAATGTCACTCTGGGAAGCTGAAGCAATAGGATCACGAAGAAGCAATATGGAACTGTCCTCTGCTAGGCAATCCTCCCTGTAAGAGAGCTTGGGACGGTGGTGCTAATAGTTCTGGTGCACTCTAAGGGAATGGAGGGGCTTTCTGGAGTCTGTCAGGGGACCACAGCCTCTCACTGCAATCCAGACGAGGCAAGCACATCCTCAAAGGGGTTGGGTAGCCTCAGCAATGGCCATTACCTCCCTGTCTGGGGTGATGGTGTAAGAAGGGGTGGGCTGCCTGGACCTATTGTTATGCTTAACAATTAAATAGTACTTACTGTGTGCCAGGCCCTGAGGATGAATACATTTAATCCTCCTATTAGGGCAATGACACAGACTCCACTATTATCCCCTCTTAAGAGATAAGGACTCTGAGGCACAGAGAGATTAAGCAACTTATCAAGGTCACACAGGTAGGAAGTCGCAGAGCCTTTATTTCAACTGAAGTAGTTGCATTACTGAATTCCTGTTCTTAACCCTTATGCTTTTCTGCCTATAAAAAGGAAAATTTGTTGAAATTTGACCAGGACTCTGCCTCCTCAAGATCAGATACTAAAACATTCCTAGAGAGGAAAGGGTTACCTAGCAAGGCACCATAGCTTGAAAAACATCTACAATATATCAGTAAAATTTGGCAGAAAGATACAGGATTCAGAATCATGAAACCTGGGCTCCGATCCCAGCTATTTTATTTACTGCCTGAGTGACCTCGGACAAGTTCCTTAGCCTCTGTGAGCCTCAGCTTCCTCATCTGCAAAAGGAATAATGGTTAGAGCGTTGTCCCAATAAGGTAAGGCCGTGGGTTTGATGCCCAGCCAGGGCACACAGGAAAAACAACCAGTGAATGCATAAACAAGTGGAACAACAAAGCACTGTTTCTTTCTCTCTCTTTCTCTCTCTCTCTCTCAAATAAACAAAATTTAAAAATTAAAATAAAAAATTAAAGGGATCACAATAGCATTTCATATACAAGTCACCTTGCAGATATGAGCAGGATCCTTCTTCCCCTCAAAAACTTAGTGCATCTGCCCTGCTCACAGCACAGTTCTCAGGCCTGTAATTGGGTTTCTGGAATGGACCTGCACCCTGGATAGACTGTCCTAAGCCAATTACCAATGCATTCATTCTCCTAGAATAAATGAATAAAATGGCATCTGCTTTATAAACCTGCCTCTGGTGATTTAGTTAAGATGAGTCATCGCTCCTGGACTCCAGTCATCTCTGGGAGAACGGATATAATAGAGGGTCTGGACCTGCAAAGCACAGGACAGACCCTGAACTATAGTGTCTCCTGCCTCCCAGAAGCAAAGACTAGGAAAAGAAATGCAAAAGAAAGCCATCTTAGGACTGTAGGATTGTTATTAAAGTCCCTGCACCCTCAAATTCCCCTCCCAGTCTCTAAGCCTTCCCCCACCTATGGCTTCTGTCTCTCTCTTCCTTATGCCCCAGTCCCACTAAAAGCCCGACTGCCCAAATCTGAAGCCAAAGCCAAAAAAAAAAGAGGATTCATAGCTATGCAGGAAGTTGCGGTTTCCTTCTGGGGGAGGAGCAAGGGGTAGATGGAGAGTAGGAGGCTGACGGACCAGGGTCCAGAGGCTGGTGTTACCTTAAGCAGGTTGAAGAGCAGAGGTAGGGCCCTCAGCGGCAGCAGTTTGGCCATGATGCCCAGGACCAGACTGACATCCTCTCCGACACGGCCCACAAGCTCGGCCACTTCCTTGCCCACCCGCTGCAGAGTTGTCTTATGCAAACCCAGCACGATGTAGAGGGCAGCCAGGTATTCTTGCATGGCAGGCACAGTGAACACAAAGGTGCCTGGACGCTCTGGCTCCATGCACGGGGCCAGAAAAAACCTCAGGGCATCCCAGCGGAAGACACGCAGCAGCTGAAACTCCTCTTCTGTCCTGATGCCAGCTTCTAGGCAGCCATGGACATCCTTTTCCGAGAAGTAGGTCTTGCGGGAAGACACCCCCTCATAGGCCAACTTGCCCATGGTTCGGGCAACATAGGCCATCAGGGACAACTTGGAGGGGTCACTGCTGTCCAACATCTCCCCACTGAAGTTTAGACGCAGGAAGCTGGTGTAGATGCTTGTGAGGGTCTGGCCAGCTGGTGTGGGGGCATGTAGGAAGTGCAAAGTGGCACAGATAAGCCAGCAATAGGAGGGCAAGAAGCAGGCAGCAGTGATCTGGTGGTGCCCTTCCAGGTTCCTGGAGAGCATCTCCACCAGGCTGTCACGCTGAGCTGATGTGGCGGAGACACCCACCCCATCACTATGCCCACAGTCTGGCTGATTGAGGCGGAGCTGGAAATAGAGCTTCTGCAGGTTGGTATCAGAGAAGCCACAGATCTCGCCATAGCGGCCCACGTACTTGCTGGGGATGCGGCCGATGGCAGAGGGCCGGGTGGTCACCAGAATGCTGGCCTGGGAAGAACATGGTTGAGGGTTAAGAAAGATTTTGATATCCTGATTGCCTCACTCTCCAGGGAGCACCTGACAATCAAGTGCCCAAGGATGAAAAGATGATGACCATAACAATTATAACGAACAATTATTGTGCACTTACTATGAGCCAGCACACTGTGCCAGGAAGTTTATATGCAGTATCTTATTTGATCAATACAGCTTAAGAAGAAAAGAGAACAGAAGCTTGGGGAAGTTAGTGACTTGCTCAATGACACATAGCTGGGAAGTGGGGCCAGAATTTGAACTAGCCTAGGGGCCTCTCTTACCCAATAATTATGTGGGCCTAGGACACAAAAATCCTTAGGTGGCATATCAGGGACAGAGGTGGCAGGGAGAGGCGGGGGCCACCTACCTCAGGTAGCATATATTTGCGCAGCAGATTGACTACGATAGCAGCTGGTGCCTCTGGTTTCTCAGGGTCACTGCAGAGCCCTGTGCCTGCCAGCCGGAAGTCCAGGTTGAGACGCTCCAAGCCATGAAGCACAAAGAGCAGGCGGGACCCAGTTGTAGCCATCAGGGGCAGAATCTCCTTCAGGGGTGTGTAACGCTGGGCCACAAGTTGGCACAAGGAGGCCGGGGCAGAGCCCATGGATGACAGGTCCTCACAGGAGAAGGGGATGAGCAGCTCAAAGGCTGGCAGCCGCCCATGACACCAGTCCAGGACCATCTTGCGCACCAACGTGCTCTTGCCTGTGCCCACTGTCCCATACAGAACCACTGTCTGCACCCGGCGCCCACAGGCATCTGGGTCAAAGAGCTGAGACAGAGCCAGTGTGGAGAGCCTGGCAGGGGGCAGCTGATGTTCCAGGGCCAGCTCTGAAGGTGAGTGGAGAAGCTCATTGGGGGTGCTCTCACGGATCACAGGGTCCACATGGACTGTGTCTAGTGCAAAGGTTGGGCCAAACTGACGCTCTTCCCTGGGAAGCCGGCTGAACCACTCAGCCAGGTTTCGGCGGTGCCACTGGATGGCTTCTGGTTGGAAAGGCAAAGGGAATGGGCCATGGGAAGAGGCCAGGAGATGCAGGAACTTAGGGACAGTAAGAATGATGGTAGGGTCAGGCTGCAGAGTCAAGAGAGCAGAAGGAGATGCTGGGGCCCAGAATGATAATGAGCACACAAAAAAATACAGTGAAAATACAGAAAAGAAAATACAGTGTCCAGAAAGTTTGGAACCCCTGTGGCAGAAAGCAGGGAGCCACGGGATGAGTGATGCTGAGCCTGGGCTGACTGGTATTCATGGTTATATGTATGTGCAATCTTTACCAGACTTCTAGATCCAGTTTGTTGAAGGCAGGGATGGTACATCCCTTCCAGGGCTTTGTACACAGGGTGCATTATATGAGTTACAGGAAGAGATACATGGACATGGGGCAAGAGGTGGGGCCCACTAGTGGATGATATCAGGGGGTCATCTATGCCTCGCTCTTCCTGCTTGCTTCTCCCTCCAGGTCCCTCTCCCCACCCCAGCCCCCAGTGGGATCCCAGCCAGCCCCTCTCTTCAGGCTGACTGAGGAACCAATCTCTTTACCAGTTGCAGAGATGCTCTGGAGCAATTGTCCTTGCTTCCCTGATGGTGGACCACTGCCCACTGAGCTTCCGTAGTGGCGTATAAAGACCCTGGGAGCAAGAAGAAGGAGTGAACTGGGGCTTGGCTATTGAGCTCAGTCCCTGCACAGGCTCGGAGTCCAGGCCTGTTTGGAATGATGGACTTCTGGCTTCCTGAGATCCACGCCCAACCCTGGACACCCAAGTTGAGACTCTGACTCTCAACCCTTCCCTGGAACTAAGCTCTTGCCCCTAGCCCTCCAGCTCCCCATAGCTGCCTATCTGGAACTCAGCCTGGTAATTGCCAGACTCTACCCGCCACCCACAAGATCCTCCCACTGGCTGACCACTGTGACTGGTACTGCAGATGATGCAAGCCAACTTCCTCTTAAGTCTGGTAGCTGACTCTGTACCCTCCTCACAGCTAGAAGACCAACCTTCCCCCGAGAAGATCAAGTAGCTTGACCTTTTCCAGGCTACTCTCATGCCCAGATATATCTAAGATAAGACACTGAGGCCTCACCTAGGGGGCCCAAGGGGACACTCCCCTTTAAGGGCCCAATTCCAGTGGATCACGAAAGGGATACTTTCATCTGCAGAGAGAAAGGAGAAGGAAGAAACAGCAGCCATATTTCTCCACCAACACACAGACCATGCATAAGTCTATATCAAATCTCCCCTTATTTGCTCTTAAAGCATCACATACCACCTCTTTTGTAGCACCTATTATGCAATTTTATGTTTTATTGTGTGATTATTTGATTAATATTCATTTCTGTTCCCTGCCACCACCATGAAAGCAGGATCACATCTGTTTTTGTACACAATTATACACTTAAATTTTCACATAGCAGGCACTCAAAAAATATTTGTTGAATGCAAGATGAAATCAGATAAGTGTTCCTGAACTTAGGTAGGCACAGGGATCCTCGAAGATCATCTGGTCTGATTCTCTTATTTTAGGATGGGAAAAAAGGAAACTCAGGGAGATGAGATAACTTGCCCAAGGCCAACAGTTAGTGAATCACAGACCTGAGACTAGCACACCTGTTGTCTGAATCCCTGCACTCAGGGAGGCACAATCTGGACTCTGAAAAGGAAGAGGTGGAAACAGAAACCGGTGCTTCCTGCTTACCTGCTGTCTGGAGTGCTCTTCCCAGGGTAGAGTGCCAAAAGGCCCTGGGCAAATGGCGGCTCCACCTCATGGTAAGAGAGAAGGTCAGAGGCCAGGGTTTACACACCACCTTCTATCCTAGAAAAGAATGGTGTGAATGGACCACAAACTGCCCCCGCCCCCCCATCTCCCTGTGCAGGCCAAGAAAGACTTTTCTTCCTCAGGACAGCATCAGCCTTTCCTTAAATGTCAGCATTGCCAAAGCTCTGGCCTGGCCTTCAGATCTCCTACCTCTTCTACATCCTGCACCCGAGTGACCCCATTCTGTCTCCTACCGCTGCTGCTTCTCCCCTGGGGCTTCAGGAACGTCTTTCTCCGGAGTTTCAGCCTAGTGAATTGCTTGATTTATATGTCCTTTTTTTGGACCTTTCTCTCCTGTCAGAATCCTATCCAATCTTTTAAGACCCTGTCTAAAAAGATCCTGTCTCTCTGGAAGTCTTTCCTGATCCTTCTGAGCTCCCTTAAATGGAGCCTGCTGCTCTTTGGCACCTGATTCCCAGAGATGTGGCTCCTTATGAGCAGGGCACACTTAAGGGGAACCGGCTGCGCTAGGCCCACCTGCCCGCAAGGCCAACCGGTGGAGGGGTGGGCTGGAACTCAGCAGAAGTCCCAGGGGCTGGAGCAGGCTTAAGAGAGGACCCTGGAAAGCTGAGGAAGCTCGGGAAAACTAGGACAGTGCCATAAAATCAGATCCAGGGCCACTGGCTCAAGATGAGACTCGCGGGAGGGGTGGGGTGGTGGTGTGGGCAACTCTCCCAAGATCACCCCGGGACTCCAGGACAGTGAGAAAAGGCGGAGACACGGCAGGAAAAGTACAGGGGCTGTGCTCCCACAGATCCAGAGCTCCTCCCCGAGAACTGGGTCCCAAACATTATTCCCAATTCCAGTTGGCTTCTGACCCAGACGGGAGAGCCTGCCAGAAGGCCCACCACTCGCAAACCGGTTGCGTCCTCGGCGTCCCGCGGCCGCGAATTCCCAGCGATACTTGCGGGAGTTCGTAAGTATCTCCCCACCCCCGGCCAGGCCCCGCCCTGCCCCCTCGGCCCCGCCCTGCCCTCTCGGCCCCGCCCAGCCTGGCGCGACACCAGGCGGAGGCCAGGGGAGACCCAGCTGGCTAGGCCTTTGCCCGCGGCTGCCCAGGCCCAGGCCCAGGAGCCCGCGACCCGCCGGTGCCTGCCTCTTGTTCCGGGAGGCCGCGGCGCTTCTTGCCTGCCCGCCCTGGCAGCGGGCACGGGAGAGGATGAGCCCAGGCCCTCGGACTCCTCGGGACCCTAGAAGAAGGGAGACAGCGAGAGAGACCGAATGTCCCGGAGAGCAGTCTTGGGGCAGGGACTTCTTCCCCCTCGGTCACCGCATCGTCCCCGCCCTCCCTGGGTACAGCCTTCAATCCGGTCGGGTACCTCTTCTAGGAGTGCCCTCTGCAGGTTACCCGGCGCCACTCCCATCCAATTATCTCACCATTTCCCAGGCTGGGCTTCTTATGCCCATTTTACAGATGGAGTTACTGCATCTGGGAAGGGTGAAATGACTCGCGCAGGCTAATTCATTAAAGAAGTGGAAGAGCCAGAACCGGAATCGAGGGCCTGGGTCTTCCTAGCTCACCCCTAAATCTCCCTGGGGCACCCAGCCCATGCCCAAGTCATTCTTTCCTCTGTGCCTCTCTTCAGTTTCTCAGCCTACCTCCTGGCAGAGATCTGAGTCAAGATCTTCTTGGGTCCTTCCTCCTGTACCTGGCTCTCTTCAAACCCCAAACCTCTGTGTATGGCATCTGGTCACTTTGGTCAAGGAAGGAGGAAGAATGGGGGCAGAAAAACAGGTTCCACCCCAACCTGCTCTTCTTGTCTAGCACCTGTCATGGCCTAGTCCTGGGGCTTCCTGGTCCTCAAAACCCTCACCTTCATCCCATGTAAATCACACCCAAGGCCTATGTAGCTGATGGAGGAATCACCCACCACCCACAGCCAGGGCATGTCTCCACATGCAAACATGGGTACACAATGTTAACAGAGGTGTGCAATAGGGAACGCACGGAGGGCAGGGCTGGAAACAGGGCTGTGTGATCTCTATCCTCTATCTGGACTGAAGACAGTGTTGATATTTCACTCACACATTTGTTCATTCACTGAACACATGGTATTAGGGTAATACTGAGCAAGGCATGCAGGGCTCAGACAGACCCTAGCAGCTCCCCTCCAGAGGGCCCAAATGATGGTACTTCAGAGGCTGACAGAAGGCTTAGGAAAGCCTGGGGCAGGAAGTTATTAAGTGCCTCTGGCAGAGAAGGTGACATTTGAACTGGATCTTAAGTAAGTCCAGGAAGGGAAGGGTATTCCAGGCAGCAGGGAAAATGGCACATTTGCATTTTAACAGATGTTCTGAGAGGGGAATCAAAAGGAATGGGAGAAAGGAAATAGAATAGCCCGATGAATGTGGTCTCAGAGGTGACATTTGGGGCCTGGGGTACTTACTCCTCTGGCTTCACCGCACTTACCTAGTGAAGCAAGGCAGACAGGCCCCTGGCTGCAGTTACGGGACACAGCTCACAGCAAGCTCCCCACACCCCTGCCACGAGGGTGTGACAGTCATGTAGGCTTTTTAATAACATATGATTTGACTAGCCTCTTGTAGACTGAATTACTCTGAGTTGTGCTGTGGGCATGTGCTCTGTTGTCTGAGCTCAGGATGGGGTGCCAGGTGCTGTAGAGCCATCTTGTGAAGAGTCTTGGTCATCTCTGCCCTATAAAACCTTGCACAGGCCCTGATACAGAGGTGGTTGCCGTGAAGAAGATGATCCCCGAGTCCAGGAAGGTCACCACTTAGGGTGAGTGGGCCCATTTCAAAACTTGCTTGGATGGGCAGGGAGCATTTACACCCCACCTCTGCAGGCTGCTGGGACTGGTGGGAGAAATTGCCGGTGCTTCACTATGGCAAGAGCAGTATATCTTTCTTTTATAAGTATATTTTATTGATTATGCTATTACAGTTGTCCCATTTTTTCTCCCCTTTATTCCTCTCTGCCCTGCACCCCCCTCCCACCAGCATCGCCCCCCTTAGTTCATGTTCATGGGTCATACATATAAGTTCTTTGGCTTCTCCATCTCCTGTACTATTCTTAACTTCCCCCTGTCTATTTTGTACTTACCATTTATGCTTCTTATTCCCTGTACCTTT
The DNA here is from genome assembly GCA_007922815.1 of Macrotus californicus. Classification (NCBI taxonomy): domain Eukaryota; kingdom Metazoa; phylum Chordata; class Mammalia; order Chiroptera; family Phyllostomidae; genus Macrotus; species Macrotus californicus. The sequence continues at coordinate 23,579 of VMDR010006350.1, forward strand.
TCCCCATTTTCCTCCCTCCCCCTCCCCGCTGATAACCCTCCGTGTGATCTTCGTTTCTGTGATTCTGTTCCTGTTCTAGTTGTTTGCTTAGTTTGTTTTATTTTTTAGGTTCAGTTGTTGATAGTTGTGAGTTTGTTGTCATTTTACTGTTCATAGTTTTGAGAGCTTGTTCAAGTCACTGCTCCAAGCCTTGGCATCCTTCTCTGTAAAAGGAGGAAATGATAACACTCATCCTAGCAGCCTCATGGGGTTACTGAAAGAATCAAGAGCTTTTTTTTACAAATATGTGCGCCACTCACAAATGTTCTCTGTGCCTAAATGGCCTTTGCTGGCTCTGGATTGGCTTTTCATCTCCTTAGTAACCAAGGGAATTTACAAATGTGTGAATTTATAAATGTTTCAGTGTCTTGGGAGTGTTTGCATTTTAAAAGAGAAAGAATAAAGATGAGGAATCTTAAGAAAAACTATCTAATAGTGGGATTTTGTGCTGTCTGACTTTGAGCCATATAGTGGCGTCACTGCGGGGAGCAGGTGGCACTCAGAGTGTTCCTAAAGCCAGCCAGGGTTCCAGGAGCTGGGTTGCTGTCCACTTCCCACTCCCACCCTGAACCCCCATAAGAAACGAAAAGCCCACCTCCAGACAAGCACCCAATCAGTCATAGATTGGACCCTAATCTAGCCCAGGGCAATTAGCTCTGCATGTGGCACAACTAGGGTACTCCAGGCAGCTGGCCAGGTTGATGCCAGTCCCTTCCTTCAGTTCCCAAGCTTCAGGATCAGAAGGGAAGTGGGTGATACAATGTGGTACTTCTTGGGCCATCCTGCTCCTAGCCCTCAAGGACTTCTGGACAGTTGCCTACTCCAAACTTCAGGCTAACCAGACCCATCGGGCAGTCCTGGTGGCTGATGGCTCGGCCCTAGTAAGTGTGGCCCAGTAGGAAAGAAGAGAGGAAGAGAAGAGGAAAGCTGTGGTGAGCTCAGTAAGGTCTCTACCAGTCTCATCCTAGGTTGCAGGCTTTTTCTTACCTCTCATTGCCCTTCATGAATCACTAACCCCACTCCCCAGCCCCTGCCCCCTCGGCACAACTAGAGCTCAGTCACATCTGAGGAAAAAGTCATGTATCACTCTAGTAAGAACACACCTATGCAACAGACACAGGGAACCCACACACAGCTTGCAGATCCACCATGAACAGTGTCATTGGCACATGTCAAGAATGACAAGTCTAGCCCTAGCTGGTGTGGCTCAGTGGACTGAGTGCCAACCTGGGGACTGAAAGGTTGCTAGTTCAATTCCTAGTCACGGCACATGCCTGGGTTGCAAGCCAGGTCCCCTGCTGGGGGCGTGAGAGAGGCAACCGGTGGACAGATGTATCTCTCACACATCGGTATTTCTTTCTCCCTCCCTTCCCCTCTCTCTAAAAAGTAAATAAATAAAATCCTTATTTGAAAAAAGAAAAGGAGTCTAGGAGAACTTCCATAATTTAACAAAGAACACCTTACAAATGTACCTCTTCAGCACCATCTGTCACCTCTCTCCCTTTCCCTCTCCCAGAGGAAATAAGAAAAGGTTAAGATTGTTTTGGACTTCCTGGATTCAAGCTCTGGCCACATAGCTCACTCACTGGTGATAATCGGTCTTCTCTTGCTCACTTCGCCTAGTCTGCCAGATGAAAAAGGAGGGAAGGAAAATACCCACCACACAATAATGTGCTTGCTCAGAAGTTTTTGTATGAAAAGGAATTATTTGAAAGCACCCATGATGTCTTATTAGTTTCACAGGATTCTCTTCTTCCTGTTTTCTTTTTAGAGGCAAAAATATCATAAAAGCAATTAAAAAAAAAGAATGAGGAATCTAAGGAATCTCGAGGCAGAAGATCCTTGCAGACCTGGTTCCCAGACCTGGTTCTGCTTCATTAGCTAAGGGTATATGGACCAGCGATTGAATCCAAGTCCCAGCTCTCCTGTTGCTAAATGGGTTGTCATGAGGAATAATGCAGGGTTGTCATGGGACTCCCTTGAGATAATAAACATGAAACATTTGTGAGATGTAAAATGATGGAGATATTTTATAATATACACATTCACTAGCTTGACATTCAAGGTCTGTCCGGAAAAAGTACAGCTATTGTTAATGTAATGAGAATGGTTTGCATGACATCGATGTCACCTGACAGCCAAGGAGAGTGGACTGGAGTGCACCTGTGTGAACACTCACGACTTCACTGTGCTGGTCAGCGGGGGCGGCGGACGCTGTTGAGTGAGCTTGTGTGCCATGCAACTGTGGCATTCAAAATGACTGAGCAAACAGAGCAACAAATCTGCATCAAATTTCGCATTACACTTGAACATTCCTCCATGGAAACTATTCGGATGATTCAGAAGGCTGAAGCTACGGGCAACTAAAATCACTTTTGAAAGGGAAGAGATTGCACACCGTCGTTGAGACTCAGGAAAATACGACAGGGCAGCTGATGGTGATTCCAACAAAGGATTTTTCAGAGTGTTTTGAACAGTGGAAGAGATGCTGGGAGAACTATGTGAGGTCCCAAGGTGCCTACTCTGAAGGGGGCTGAGGCGTCATTGTCTTATGTTCAATATTTCTTGTATCATGTATCTTCTTCAATTAATGTCTCTATTTTTCATAGTATGTGGCTGGATACTTTCTGAACAGACCTCATACCTGAAACTTCCTCTGCCTCAGGTTCCCTAAAGCTCACAGACTTCTTACCAAATGCTTTGAGGACACACACATGGGCTCCTTCACAGCCCATGGTACCAGGTACCAGACCCACACACATTTACACACTGCATAGTGTATAAATATAGGTTTTATTAATAATGAGTGAAATCCCACAAATACAACGGCATCTCTATGTGATGGAGAGAATCTGCGGCAGGGTGAGGGAAGGTGGAGAGATATATGCACAGTAATAAAGAGGGAAAAGAGCCCTAGGGAAGGGGAATTGGAAGTAGAATGAGCCTGGACTCACCAGGAAAGCCAGGCATACCCCTGGTGTGTCTGTCACCCTGGTGCCCTGGGCATGCCAGGGCCCACCTTAGACGATGGGAAGGAAGGTAAAGACACATGCCAGCTTGTGGAGGAAAGAGAGTACCAGCTTGATACACAAAAGTGCCATGGGGTGGCAGTGACCAAGACCAACTTATGCCCATGCTTGTGCTTGTGTTGGGTCCTGAACTTCAGGGAGCTAATGCCCCGTGCCACCCCCTGGCTTGAGAGAGAGGGAAGACTGGGGGGTAGACACCTGCAGATCCGGAAGATGCCCGAGACAGCACCAGTCTCCCCCTCACAGTCCAAGTGAGGACCCCAGGAGGAGGCTGGCACTGCCCTCCCCACAGCGTCCACCACCATCATGCCACCATGACTCTTCCTCTGAGCCACTGGGGACAGCAAGGGTGTGGAGGGCTGAGATTGCCTGTTCACATGTATGTGCCTGTAACTCTGGAGAAGGGAGGGAGCATTGCAGGAACATGCGGCAGGAGCAGTGAGAAGGGAGATGTGAGTCTTCTCCCATTCACCGCCCCACCCCCCAGAATAAAGTGCATTTTCCTGTTCCAGTGGCAGGTGGGAGAGAAACAGCAACATTATTGCAGAGGTACCACAAAGCCCTACCCCCACCAAAGGTGATGGAGAGTGGGGAAAGGGCATCCTGTGACCCAAGGCTGCTCCAATCCCCAGGATTGGGAGGGTGATCGGACAGAAAATCCAGCTTCTGTCCCAGCAGATTGTCTAAATCAGCCAGGGTCTCAGGAGGTGGGGGGACGAAGAGACTTCCCAAGCCCTTTCCTGCTCCATATCAACATCCAAACGGGTCTTCCAGGGACCCCATCAGGGCCCAGCCCTGGAGCCCCAACCTCGTAGCAGCTCAGTTTGCAAACACTTGTGCAGTTAGGACACCCAGAAGGGGCCACTTTTGTCAGTTGCATGTGGGAGCCTGGAGAGCCCGGGGCTCCCAGGCAGACAACAGAGGGTGCTGAGGGCAGGAAGGAGGGTGGTGGCCCCCCTGTGGTCTTTGCATGCAGGTGTTGGAGACAGAGGGAGGAAGCTACAAACCACATCAACTTGGGAAGACTCCTGGGCACAGTGTGGAGGGCTGCACCCCAATTCCAAGGGCCAGGGCCCAGAGCACAGTCAGTCCACCAACCTGTGGAGCTGAGAGAGGGGAAGGCGGCTGCACCAGCAACCAGTGCTCAAGTCTACAAGGTTAAAACAGTCCCAAAGGGCTGGAGCTGGGGGCTTCCTGCTGCGGGGGCTAGGGCACAGGCCAGGGCAAAGCTCTATCTCTCCGACTTGACCCGGTACCGGAGTACAAGGTATGCCAGCAGCCGCAGGGCCAAGAAGAAGATGCCCAAGACCAGGAAGTCCATGTACAGCTTGGCACCATCCACATCCAGTGCTTGGAGTATACTCTGTGGATCCCGGAAGGGGCAGGGCTCCTCAGAGCAGGTCAGGTCTCCTCGCTCCATGCCGTAGATGGTCAGAATCACACCCTCAAAGCCGTACCTGGGCAAGCAGGAGCATCAGAGCAGGATGCAGAGCAGAGGGTCACTGTTCCCTGGGCAAAGCACCAGAGCCCAGATGCAACTCTCCCCTCCCTGGGGCATGCCCTCCTGCAGGGCGGGGCAAGGGCAGATGCCCGGGGAAGCAGGCACTGACCTGACATAGGAGAGATAGGAGCTCCATTGCAGGTAAGTGGGGATAGTCTTGAAGCTGACGAAGAAACCGGAGAACAAGAGGACAGGAATGGCAGTAACCGGGCCCACAAACGTGGCCACCTGGAGGGGAGGGAAGGGGACAAGGCCATCACAAGGGTGACCAGGACAGATCCGAGACTGGGGTGACCCCAAGGTTTCCCCTAGATCTCTCCCACTCCTTATCCTAGCCCCTGCTGCCTCCCTTCTTGGGGTCCCCAAATGCCAGACTTCCCACCTGTAGGGAGTTGGAGGCAGCCCCAATGAGTAGCCCCAAAGACTGGGCCACCAAGGCTGTGGCCGTGGCCAGCGCTGAGAAGAGCAGGAAGCGGCTAGTCTCGGCTGGCTGGCCTGTCATCCAGTACACGATGCTGCAGTACACCACTGGGCACACCACCTGGGGAGTGGCACAGAGCTGGGCAGTGGGGTTATGAACCGGGGTCACAGCAGCCAAAACCCTCCACGTCACCCCAGGAGGAGCATCTAGGACTCCCAGAATGCGCATGCCTAGTCCTGCCTCCTTACTCGTGTTTGTACTGCTCCAACCAGGTCGCATGTCTCCTTCCCCACTGGCCACATGAACTTCACTCGTCTTCCAGTCTCACCTCTTCCATTAGGCCCACTCTGACCAGTTCCGGCATGGTGACTTCTCCATGTTCTGAGCTCCTAAAGTCCCTCCCCCCTGGGCCAGCTTATTCCTTATATTGTTAATTAATTAACTCTCCATGTGAATTTTGTTCCCCCTGGTACAGCTGTCCTCCCCTCTTGAAGGACAAGGACCAAACCTACTACATAGTCATACAGGTTGTTCCCTGCACAAGGACACCTGATCAAGAGGCAGCCAGAGGCTGAGATACCGTTGTGCCCTTTCCTAAAGCCATGCACCCTAGCATGGCACAGCGTCCACTCTGAGGAAGGGGCACCTTTTTCTAAGTTGCACAAAAGTGCCATATGGCTTATTGGTGGCCCTAGGTCTTAAAGTACAATAGTGGTGGCAATAACAGCTAACGTTCACTGGGCACTTCAGTGTGTGCCAAGCACCATTCTAAGTACTTCACAAAACTCATTTGATTCTCACTACCATTCCCAAGGTACGTACTATCATCGGCCTTTTTATAGATGGGTACACTAAAGCAAAGAGACATGTGGTGACTCGTCCAGTGTCTCACAGTTGGCAAGTAGCAGCAAGGCTCCAGAGCCTACATTATTCTCTACTGCTTCCACTAAAATTTACAGTCATCTGTGGTGTTATCATTTTTCTCATTTTCTGTTTGCCATCAGTTGTTCCCACTAGAAAATTAGCTCCACAAGGACAAGACTATATCCGCCTTGTTCACTGCTGTGTCCCAGCCTGGCACAGAGCCTGGTGCATGGTGGGTACTTACCACCCATTTTCTAAGTAGAAGTAAAGGAAAAGATGATAGGTGATAAGTTTGAGGGGGACAAGCAAGCAGGGATGGAAGAAGTAAGACAGGAGGGAAGCAGTGGGCAGGTGGAAGAGGCTCACCTGAAAGGGCACATCGGCCATGGTCTTGGCCAGGTAATATGCTTTGAGGCTGTACCAGTAGTTGAGATGCTCCCTCATGAAGACTGCCATCTCTAAGGGGACTGAGAACATAGGCAGATAAGGCAAAACTGGCCGACACCCTGGCTCCTACCCCATGTCTCAGCATCCCCGCCCCTGCCCAGGGCAGCTCAGCTCACAGGTAAGCACAGTTGGCATGAGGGCAGCAAACATGAGGAACAGCATGGAGAAGAAGAGGCAACCCGTGTTGTTGAAGACCTTGCTGGCATCATTGCCAATGTGCAGGTAGAGGAGACCAATGAGCACACCAATCACCACATGGGACACGAACCGCAGGTGGGTCAGGACCTGTGTGACAAGGTCATCACGAGGAGAAGGTATAGGTCACAGGCTAGTGATGAGCAGCCACACTGGAGTGGGAACAAGGAGCTGCCCTCACAGGCACACAGACCCATAGGTGCACTGTGAGGGGGGGGGGAGCGCTGCTAGGGTCCTATTCCCTAAAAGGCTAGGCCCATGCCAGCCTCCTCTCCCCCAACTTGATTCCTCACCGTGTCCCTGAGAATGGACAAGAAGGTCCTCTTGAAGAGGATGCAGAACTGTGTGAGGGTGCTGGTGGCAAAGGTGTGGCTTTCAACGGGATCCACTTCCTGGGAAAGAGGAAATTGGGTCAAGTGAGCCTATGCACACATCCACTGCACACCTAGCCCAGGGAATGGAAAACCCCTGAGCCCTTCCCCAGGGCAGGGGTCCTCCAGGTCTACAGAAGGAGAAGTCATCACTATGGAGTTTTGTGACTGGCACGTGGTCTTTGGGCGTGAATGTTAGATACGGAGAGATACAGGAGGGGGGATAAAAACTTGGGAAGCAGGAGATAGAAAGGGAGTCAAGGACACCCACGAGGGTCACTAGTAGATCAGTCATTTCTCTTCTTCTCTGTAATCCATCATAACACATTTACTCTAAGGGTATCATAGCTGTATGCCACCACTTTCTCAATAACATTATTTAACAATAATAGTGATGATGAGAACAACAAGATAATGTTTTCTGCTTCCAGGGGTTACAGTATCTCATTTAGGAGAGCTGGCACTGAACACACACTGGCTGGAACCAGCTGCAGTGTGAACAGCCTCACGTGATGATCTTAGTCATCCCAATAACCCTGTGAGTTTAGTGTCATCACCCCGAGGTTGGAGATGACAGTAAGCCACACTGGCCATGAGGCCCGAGACTGCATCAGCCTAGTTTACCAGGTGACACTGTGCTGGCACTGGGGACAACACACTACAGATGCTCAGTAAAAATTTACTGAAGGAATAAATGAACAAGAAAGCAGAAGCTCAAAGAGGTTAAGTAAGGTGTCCAAAGTCACACAGCTGTTAGTAATAGGTCTATTCCAAGTCCTAGGTTTTTCCTAGTACCCAATGGTTGTGTGCCTCTTAGGGATGTCTGTTTGGCCTCTTTGGCAGGGCCACTGTCATGGTCCCTTCTCCCCTCTCCCACTCTACACTCTCTGCCCTCTTCACCCCTACTCACCGGAGGGCAAGGGGGGCAGGGGGCAGGGGCCTCATTCTTCTCAGGGCTGCTCTTCCTCTCAGTCATGGCGCACAGCCCATTCTGCACAGCCCTGAACAGCATGGGGTTCAGGTCTCCATACTCGCCAGAGGCCACCTCAATGACTGGGGGGCACAGAGAGGAGTGCTCAGCTAAGATCTATCCTTGTTCCCAAGGGAAAGCCAGCCCCTCCTTGGGTCTGTGCTGAAGGCAGGTGACAGTGAGATCTCTGTCTTCAGAAGGCCTAAGTGCATGATCCAAGTCCCCAGTTTTGGTTCCCACTCATATCCCAGCCCCTACCAATGGGCCCTCACTCACTGAAGTCAGCTGGGTTGTGGTAGGTGGGGCAGTGCAAGCCGAGGCCCTTCAAATAGGGGATCAGATTGGCGACCATACCCTTGAAGATGCACTGACCCTGGCTCAGGATGTAGAGCTGAGGTGGAAAGAGAAGGGTGAAGAAAACAAGACCAGTGGGCCAGACAGGCCTTGCCAGCACCTCTATTGACCCTCTTCCCTCTTCCCATCTCAGGCCAGTCATTTTTGAGGACCAGAGACACTCACCTTGTCAAACATCTCAAAGAGCTTGGCACTGGGCTGGTGGATGGTGCAGATGATGGTACGGCCTCCCTGGGCCAGGGACTTCATGAGGGACACCACTTGGAAACAGGAGGCGCTGTCCAGACCACTGTCCAGAGAGAGGCCACCAGGGGATGGGGTGAGGTGGTCAGGGCCAAGAGAAGGGAGTGTTTGGGGTAGAGCAGCTACTATGAATGGGATGGAGCTGGCAGGAAGGGGTCACTCTGGCCACCCCTATACCCTATACACACTATGATTCAGGCATTTGGAGGTACCAAGAAGCCCAGAGCACTGTTCACTTTAACAAGTATGTATTAAGCATCTGCTGAATGCCAGGCACTGGAATTACAATGATGTATAAATAAGGCATAGACTCTAGGAGAGCTAAGTGCACAGATCATTTGAGATCATTGAAATGTGCCATATTCTATTCACATGGAGTGAAAGGAGAGGTATTCAACCCTCCTGTACAAGGGTGTTGCAGGGCAGTCAGAGGTTTCTGAGTGAGTTTGGATGAAGAAAGAGTTAAACCAGGTGAAGGTGGAAGGGCAGGCACAGTGGTGAAGGGCATTCCAGGCAGAGGACACAGCATGTGCAAAACTCACAGGCATGAAACACGTGGCTTCACTAGGAATTATAAGCAATTCAATATTATTAGAGCATAAAATATAAGACAGCATGAAGCAAGATATGAGGTCAGAGAAGTAGGTTCAGAATATGACTTTGTAAGCCCTCTGACTTTATTCTGAGGGCAAATGGGCATCATCGCATGTTGTTAAGTAGGGGAGTGAGTATTGTCAGACTTGACTTTCAGGAAGCTCATTCTGGCAGCAGCGTAGAGGAAGTATTCTCTGAGAGAGACTGGAGATGAGGAAAGAGGAGTCTGTTGCAGAAATGCAGGCAAGAGTTGATGATGCCTGAACTTAGCACTGGCACTACGGATAGGGGTGGAGTGAATCTGAGAGATGACCAAAGGAAGAGGAATCTGAAGGACTTGGTGACTAACGATTGGCTGTTGGGGAGAGAAGGAAAGGGAGGCATCAGTCAAGGAGGACATTGGGATTTCTGCCTGTGTGAAGGATGAAGCTGCTACAGCAACAGGACTGGCAGGGATGGAGATGAGGAGTAAGCCCTTATCTTGGCCCCAGAAGGCTGAGAACACAGGCTCTGGTATCCAATAGCCTTCAGCCCTAGCTAAGGGTGGGGAAGGAGGGGGAGAACTACCTGGTGGGCTCATCAAAGAACATGACAGGTGGATTGTTGACCAGTTCCAGGGCGATGGCCAGGCGCTTCCTCTGCCCACCGGAGAGCAGGGCTGTCCTCGTGTGGGAGCAGGACATCAGGCCCAATGCTGTCAGGATTTCCGTCACCTGCCCCAGCCCCCCCCAACCCCAGATCAGCTTCAGAGTCTCTGCTTCCCTGTGTGCCACCCCAATTTAAAGAAGCATCTCCCTTAAATCTAGTGTGCCAGGCTTGAAAACCATTCTCTCGCCGCCCCCCAACTCAGTGTCCCAGAGCTCAATAGCACCAGAAAAGGATGACTGTCCCATTGCTCCCCTTCCCTCTCCCCACTCACCAGCTCCTTCTTCACCTCTTGCTTTTCACTCAGCTTCAGGTTAGCAGAGACCTGAGGCCCAGAGAATAGGCGGATCAGCTATGTATGAAAGGAGGCCACTGCCTTGACTCTTAGGCAATGAGGAGGATGGGGACTGCAGGCAGAAGGGGCAAGTGGGAAGAGGAGATGGCTATTCAGCCCTTACCATCATAGCTTCCAGCACTGTGAGATGTGGCAGCAGCATGTCATCCTGCATGATGTAACAGGACATCTTGCGGAAGGTCCTCAGTTCCCGTGATTTCCCATTGACCAGGATCTGTCCCTTCATTCCACACTCCCTGCAGGAAAATCAGTTGGAGATGGGGGTCAGGGCAACTGCAGAACACTTTCTGTGCTCCCCGGGGGGTCCTTCTTCCTGGGTTCTGTTCCCATTCCACCCCAGCCTTGTCCTCACCTGTATCCTGCCAAGATGTTCATAAATGTGGACTTGCCAGCCCCTGAGGGGCCCATGATGCCAATTAGCTCCCGGCGGCAGAATTTACCTGATAGGCACTTGAGGAGGGTCTTATAACCTGCAGTGATGGAGGGAGGAACTTTTGATAAGGGCTGTAGTGAACAGAGGCATCCTGAACTTTTAGGAGCAGCCATGGCTGTCAGTAAAATAAGCAGTCCTTACTTGGTATGAATTGGTTAGGGTAGAGCAGTAACCCTCAGAGTCCCAACAATAACCCATACCTCTCATCCTGCCCCCTAGAAATGACACTACTAATGTCAAAGTACCAGAGGTGACAATACTCTTCTGAAAGCCATGGAAGACCCCCTCCCATCTCATGGATAGGCATGTAGAGGGGGTCAGGGTTATAGAAAAGCCTGATCCGCTTCTATAAACACAAGGGTCATGCTCTCACCTCCTCCAGGAAGATTTTCCCAATGACCCAGCCTGAGCTTGCTGACTGTCCTCTCTGTTCCCATAGCATTTCTCATATGCCAGCATGTCCTCCCTCCCTAGTCCAGCCTCTTAGCCAGTGAGCTCCTTGGGGGCAGGGTCTTTGTCTTACTCATCTTTGTAACCTCAGCAGACTGGCAACTAGATTCTCAATGGTGTTTGTTCTATGAATGTGTGTTCTCAAATCTTTGGACTCATTTTGAAAAAGCCTTCTTTGTGCTCTCTCTGCCTCAGGTTTGTCTCTGTATCCCCTAACATGGCCCAGTAAAATCTTACCTTCCATTCACTCATTGGGAGGCAGCATATGCACTGGTTTGGAGTCAGGTGAATCTAGGTTCAAATTCTGGCTCCACACTTACCAGTTGTGTGACCTTGAGCAAGTGCTTAACCTCTCTGAGCCCCAGGTCACTCATCTGTAAAATGAGGATGATAGTACCTATCTCATAGGGTTGTTATAAAGATTCAATGAGATAATATATGTAAAGCATATGACAGTGCTTGGCACACAGAGAGCATTACAAAGTGGTATTTTATTATTAATTCTATTTGACAATGCTTATTGATATCTACTACATTCCAAGCTCTGTACCAGACACTGGGCACAAAAAAAAAATGAGGAAGACACAGTTCCTGCACTCAAGAAGGTCAGAGTGTAGCTAAAAAGATGGAAAACATCTATGGATATGAGAAAAAAAACAAAATAAGAGTTCTAACAAAAGTATAAATAATGCACAATGAGGATGCAGACAGTGGAATTGATGAGGGTGGAGGAGCCAGGGGAAAATCAGGAATGGCTTTTGGAAGAGGTAGTATTTGCCCTAAGTCTTGAAGGATGGGCAGCATTATGAAATGGAAAGGGAAGTCAAAGTTTCTCCAGGCTTTGGGAGGAATAGCTCTCCTATATAGGAGTGTATATATAATACAGTCCAGGGAGCAGAGGGCAGAGACTACAGGGGTTACCTGGTGAGACAAAGGGCTGGAGCACAAGGAGAAAGCCAATGAGGCGAGCCCTGCCTGCTATGCTTACAGACTTGCCGCAATGAGGCCAAAACACCAATCCCCTACCAGGTAGGTACCTTGCTCACTACCACCATCTCTGAACCCCACAGAGCCAGTTCCCTCTCCACTCTACCTGCCTAGCAGAGACAGTGAAGGGATTGTGATCTTTCACCTTCCCTCCACAGCACCCAGCTAGCTGTCTGTCCTTCTGGGACATCCTATCAGAAGGAGCACAGCTGCTGCCAGATGTGGGGTCTTGATCACACCAACTGCCTGGATGGTGCTTTACAGTTTACAAAGTTCACTACTTTAGCTGCTGCTGTAGCAACATGGATGAGGCAACTGGGGCCCAGGGACATTCAGTGACTCACCCAAGGTCACACAGCAAGTTGCTTACTGGGAGAAGGGAAGTCACAGGTTCCAGTCCTCTGCCTCAGTCATCACCATCATCAATCACAAAGACAGATGCTTCTGTATTGCAGCATATACTTTTCGGAGCCACTCATGGGAAGTGATTTCTTTTCCAGGGCAAGAAACTGGCAATAATGAACATTTCCCCTCATTTAACCACAACCAAGCACTAGATTGAACACTGATGCCTAATACAAATTGTCTTACACTTGCCTTTCACAAAGCATTTTCACAGATAATATCTGAGCTTCACAACAAGCCTGCATGGTGGGTATTCTCATCATTCTAGTTTACAGATGAGGAAAGTGAGGCCAAGAGAGGGTAAGCAGCCTTCCCAAGGTCACACAGCTTAGAAGTGAATTCCTGCTGTAAGATAACTGCTCAGCATGGAAGAGGCCTACCAGGCCTTGGGCAGGAGAGAACCAAAGTTCTACCGTATTTTGTCGTGTATAAAGCACACGCATGGTTTTGGCCCAAACTTTCAGAAAAAAATTTTTTGTTTTAAATTTTTAATTCAATTACTTATTTATATTTAGATACTTGTGTTTTGTATTATAAGGGAATTTTAGCATTTATTTGTGAACATATTATGGTACAAGAAATTTTATGTAACAAATGATTATAAAACACAAAAACAGATACAAAGTACAAGAAAGACATTTTATGTACTGGTAACAAATTTACGATATTTATGCATCATTTGTACTACCCATGTGTAATTTGTATCCTTATTTTTCCCTCATAAATTTGGGCAAAAAAGTGCTCATTATACATGGCAAAATATAGCAGTTCCACTTCAGCCAATAATTGTCTTTGCAAGCTTTATTTTCCTGTTTTTCTCTTCACAATTTATTTTATTTTATTTACTTATTTTTAGTGAGAAGGGAAGGGAGGGAGAAAGAGAGGAAGAGAAGTATCGATATGTGGTTGCCTCTTGCACACCCCCAACCAGGGACCCAGCCCACAACCCACGCATGTGCGCTGACTGGGAACTGAAAAGGCGATCCCTTGGTTCGCAAGCCAGCACTCAAACCACTGAGCCACGCCAGCCAAGGCTCTTTGCAATTTTAAGTCACTTAATCTTCCAGTTCTTCTGTTTCCTCATCTACAAAATAAAGATAGTAATATCTCCTACCAAGGACATAATAGGGTACTGTGAATATTAAGTGAGATAATTAATAATTAACTAAAAAGTGTTTTTGAAAAACAAGAAATGTCACATATAATTAGGAGAGACTGGTGATGAATCCTTAGCTCAAAATGGCAGAAATCTCCCTCTCTCTACACCTCTTGCTCTTTTCTCTCTCTGCCTACCTGTAAGTACTTTCTGCCCTTTAGATAAAGAGAGTGATTTAAGTGAAAAGTTAGAGACAGAAGGACAGAGGACAGAGAAAGGGGCAAGGGAAAGAGAAGTCAACAGAATGGGACTTCTGGCCAAGATGGAGGCATCGGTAGATACATTTTGCCTCCTTGCACAACCAAAAGAAGGACAACAAATTTAAAAACAAAATATAACCAGAACTTCCAGAAAATCAAACTATATGAAAGTCCAACAACCAAGGAGTTAAAGAAGAAACATTCATCAAGACTGGTAGAAGGGGAGGAGGTGGGCAACTGGGGTGGAGAGGACTTGTGGCAAGGCAGCAGCTGGCAGACTGGGCAGTCCCACATTTGCAAGCAGATAAACTGGGAGGAACAACTGGGAAGTGAGACAATCTGCACAACACAGGTTTCCAGCATGGGGAAATAAAGCCTCAAAACCTCTGGCTATAAAAATTTGAGGGGGTTGCTACAGTGGGAGAAACTCCCAGCCTCACAGGAGAGTTCGTTGGAGAGACTCACAGGGTCCTAGAATGTACACAAACCCACCCACCTAGGAAGCAGCACCAGAAGGGCCCGATTTTGCTTGTGGGTAGCTAGGGAAGTGACTGAAAGCCATCTGAGAGTTGAGTAAGTGGCATTGTTTCCTCTGCACCCCTCCCCCACATACAGCACAACAAACCAGCTATGTGAGTTGCCCTGCCCTGGGGAATACCTAAGGCTCCATCCCTTACTACGTAATAGGTGTGCCAAGGCAAAGAAATATCCAAATGAAAGAACACATCAAAGCTCCAGACCTAGCTGGTGTGGCTTCAGTGGATTGAGCACCAGCCTTCAAACCAAAGGGTCACTGGTTTGATTCTCAGTCAGGGTATATCCCTGGGTTGCGGGCCAGGTCCCCAGTGGCGGATGTGTAAGAGGAGACCACACATTGATGTTTCTCTCCCTCTCTTTCTCCTTCCCTTCACTTCTGTCTAAAAATAAATAAGTAAAATTTTTAAAAAACAAAAAAGCTCCAAAAAAAGAACTAAGCAATGAAGAGATAGCCAACCTACCAGATGCATGGTTCAAAACAACACTGGTAATCATGTTGCTCACAGAAATGGTTGAATTTGGTCGCAAAATAGAGGAAGAAGTGAAGACTATGCAAAGTGAAATAAGAAAAATGTACAGGGAACCAATGGTGACAGGAAGGAAACTAGGACTCAAATCAACAATTTGGACCAAAAGGAAGAAATAAACATTCAACCAGAACAGAATGAAGAAACAAGAATTCAAAAAAATGAGGAGAAGCTTAGGAACCTCTTGGACAACTTTAAACGTTCCAACATCTGAATCATAGGGGTGCCAGAGGAGAAGAGGAAGAGCAAGAAATTGGAAATTTATTTGAACAAATAATGAAGAACTTCCCCAATCTGGCAAGGAAATAGACTTCCAGGAAATCCAGGAAGCTCAGAGAGTCCCAAACAACTTGGACCCAAGGAAGCATACACCAAGGCACATCATAATCACATTCCCCAAGAGTAGAGATAAGGAGAGGATCTCAAATGCAGCAAGAGAAAAGGAGACAGTTACCTGCAAAGGAGTGCCCATAGGATTGTCAGCTGATTTCTCAAAAGAAATCTTGCAGGCAAGAATGGGCTAGAAAGAAGTATTCCAAGTCATGAAACGCAAGGACCTACATCCAAGATTACTCTATCCAGCAAAGCTTTCATTTAGATTGGAAGGGCAGATAAAGTGTTTCCCAGATAAGGTCAAGTTAAAGCAGTTTGTCATCACCAAGCCCTTATTAGATAAAATGTTAAAGGGGCTTATCTAAGAAAAAAATAAGGTAAAAAATATGAAAAGTAAAATGACAACAAACTCACAACTATCAACAACTGAACCTAAAAACACAAAACAAAAACAAACTAAGCAAACAACCTGAATAAGAACAGAGTCACAGAAATGGAGATCACATGGAGGGTCTTCAGTGGGGAGTGGGAGGGGAGGGAATGGGGGGAAAAGTATAGGGAATAAGAAGCAAAAGTGGTAGGTAGGTACAAAATAATGGGGGGAGGTTAAGAATAGTATGGGAAATGGAGAAGCCAAAGAAGTTGCATGCACGACCCATGGACATGAATTAAGGGGGTAGGGATTGCTGGAGGGAAGGAGGAAACCAGGCAGAGGTGGGCAAAGAGGGACAAATAGAGACAACTGTAATAGCATAATCAATAAGATATACTTCGAAAAAAAAAAAAAAAAAAGAAAGGCCAACAGAATGGACAGTAGAGCAAAATAGGACTGGCAAGATCAAAAGGAATGATGGACCAGGTAAGGGTGACAATTTTGTGGCTGGTGGGTTGAGGCCACCAGAGAGCTGGTCCATCTCACCACACTTCCTTTTGATCTTTTTATCTCCTTAAAACTGTGAGGAAATGAGATGGCTAAGGAAATAACAGCTACTCCCTCATTTTGCCCAAAGTTGCTCTCAGGGCTGAAAGAGACTGCTTAGGGATGAGGTACTGGGCAGGGAGCCCAGATGCCTCAGTTTTCATGGGTTCATGCCCTGTGACCTTTTGGTTGTTCATTGGAATTAGGGGGGGAAATGCAGAAATAACTCATGCTCAGCCCTGATCTGAAAGCACCCCAGATCTACTTTTAAACCTCAGAGTACAATGTCCCAGCTCTACCTCTGACCACACTGAGGCTCTGGGGGAAAAGCTCTACCACAGCCTCCCTATTCCTAGCCCAACCTGCCCAGGGCAGGAGATACAGGAGATGGTCAGGATTCAAAGGAACTCAGAGCCCCAGACTTGACCCAAATGTACTGATGGAGGGGAAGAGGAGATGGGGATGCTTTAACAGGGAAATTAAGAGAGGGGAAAAAAAACTGTGAAAGAAAGAGGGAGCTATGTAGTAAATTCGACAAACTCAGGAGGTCACATGGCAGACCTGACAAGCTGAGTTAGTAAAAGTAACCTCACACTGGGCAGGTCTTGGTGGGTAGTCATGCCCCAGGCCTGTAGCTTCCTTAGTAAAACGTGAATCTCTGTCTAAGTGAGTCCTGTCCACTGTTCTTGTGCATCCTAGATTAACACACCTTAGAAATGCCAGATCATCTTTTCCAGACCCTGAAGGTCTGCCCTCACTGAAGCACATGCACCAAATGTCCTCATTGTTACCTTATTGCCATTTCTATTTACTGTAAATGTTAAATTCTAGAGATATCCCACTTTGCTTCCTTCCACCTCCCAAATCTACCACCAATGGATTTCATGGAACCTTCCTTACTTTCTCTCTCCTTTGATTCTAAATGTATGAAAAGAACCGCCAAACTGCCATTCTCCAGAGCATGGAGCATTTTCTCAGTCTGCTGAGATCCTGCTTCTGGGCCTGTCCTCAGTTCAAATAAACTCTAATAAACTCACAGATTTTTTCCTACAGGTTTGGAAATTCTATGTTGACAGAAAAATGCATGGAGAGCTGTAAAACCTAGCTTCTAGTCCCAGCTCTACCACTTACTTACCACCTGTGTGACAGGGGCCTCTGTTTCCTTATTAGTAACACAGGATGTTATCTCTCTAGCCAAACCTTCACCCTCCCTGCTTTGAAGGACTCGGGCAAGAACTAAGTAAGAAAAGAAGACTCTTCAAGGACCAGACATCATAGTGTCAACTTAGAAGAGGAAAGCTTCAATAACCAATTAATCCTAGTGTCTCACAGTGTTCACAGGTGTGGAGGGAACAGAGATCCTGGCATTGAGGTCTGTGCACTGTGAGGGGTTGAGATTTTAGTGTTCCCACAGGGCCCACTGGTGAAGGATTTGCAGAATAGGAGACACCCAGACCTCATGCTCCCTTAGGCAACACATTGAGGGGAGGGTGTGGCCACAGCTCCCCACCAGGCTGCTCCCTACCGCGTTTTCGCCAGCAGGGCCCCTCCCGCACGGAATAGGACAGCTCCACAAATTCAATGTCAACGGCTGAGCGCTTAGGTAGGTGGGAGAAGCGCTGGGCTTCGGTGATGTGGTTCTCCACCTTCTTCAGGTGTGTGGTCAGCACAGGGGGCTCCCCCACGTCCTCCAGAGCTACAGCCATGGTCACAGCCCCCGGTCCTAGTCCACAGCCCACGGCCTCCAGCGCCTTCTCCGCCATCATGCTGGCCACCTGCAGTAGGAGGGCCTGCTCAGTTCCGGGCGGACCCCCAAGCTCCGGCTCAATGCTCCCTCGTTTGCTACTTCTGCCCCCGCCCCAACCCCCGCCTCCTTCTCAGGGCAGGTAAGCTACTGGGAGCATCTTACTTCCCACGCCAGAGCGTCTGCCCCACACACCCGGCGCAGCTACGCTCAGTTCCGACCTCTCATTTGGTCTCGGGCAGCCCCAACCCCAGCCTGGCCCCAGCCTGGCCCGACGAAGCCCTCACCTGCTCCCTCCTCCAGGCTGCCACTCTAATCTTATCCCAGAGGCCTGCAGCCCCAGGGGACTGGGGGATTGGGGGTAGGGGAGGAAGGGAGAGGTGGCCGGCAGAGGCTGACCGCTAGGAGGTCATGGTAGCAGTGTGCGGCCAGGATGAACTGGAGGAAGTGGATAGGGAAACTCTGGGCCTCTCCCCATCCCTGAGCGCAACGCCCTGGCCCGCCGGCACCCCTGGGTCCGTGTGCCCTGGGCGCTCCCCAAAGACCGGAGCACCACCCGGACTCAACCCTCTCGCCCCAGCCAACTAAGTGCCTCAAGGCCAGCTTACCCCCTCCCATCTCCTGCATGCCTAGTCACCTTGAGGTGCCCCCGGGCCAGTGTGGGCCGAGATGCTTCGCGCTGTCACGGGCCGAGGATGGAGACTCGGGGCTGCGGCACACGAGTCCCGGCTCCCGGTCCCGGCAGCCGGGGCCGGGGCGGGGCCGGGGCGGAGCGGGCAGCACTGGAGGGCCCGGCCTCAGGTCGGAGGAGAGATGACAGGTCGGGTGGGGAGGTTGGGGCGCTCCACAATTCCTCTGGGCTGTGCACACCGGGTCCCTGAGCCTGGTCCTGGGCGCCTTTTCCTCCCGAGCCCTCCGGACGACTGCACTCTCCCCCAAGCTACAGGAACAACGGGACCCTGTTCTTAAAGGGCCCGCGCCCACCCGGTGCAGCTCGCAGGGAGCAAGGATGGCCAAGAAGAAAGCGGCGCCGGCGACTCAGGGCCCGAACGAATGCAGTTGTGGACTCGGGACAGAAAGGTTGGCGGTGAAGGGCTGATCTGGGGACAGAGAGGGAAGGAGAGCTGAAGTCACTCAGCAGGGCCAGGTCCCTGTATTACAGATTAGCCTATGGCGGTGGTGGAGTGGGGAAGGATTGGGGTGCAGATTCCAACACCCTCAAGGGACCGTGAAGCTGTCAGCCCGTCTGCACCCCGCGCTCTCCTCCACCAATCTATTCCCTCAGTTCTGGCCCTGGAGCTGAGGCTTCCCCCAGAGAATCCCCAAACCAGATAAAAGGGCTTTGAAATCACGAGTCAAGGGCATTCTCCTCCTCTTCCCTGACACAGTCCCTAAGGACAAGAAAGCTAGTTTAGAAGACACAGGGTGGCAGCTTTGGGAGAGCTTGAGCAGCCTCAAGTTTAAACTGGTGCCCAGAGCTCAGCCTGCTCCAACTGTAGAAATCTTTAATCTCCCAGGTAAACTCGGGCCTTTAGGACAGGCACATGCCTGATGCTTGAGGCACATGGTTGCCAGGACAGGTACAGGGCTCACAGACACTGCCTGTGGCATCTTCACATCGCATGTGCAGTCTCTTCTCTCCCCAGATGTAGGTCCCCAGAGCACTCTTGGGACTTCCTTTTTTTTTTTTTTTTAAGATACTGGGTTTTTTAGAGGGGAAGGGAAGGAGAGAGGGAGAGAAACATCAATGTGTGGTTGCCTCTGGCATGCCCCAAACTGGGGGCATGGCCTGCAATCCAGGCATGTGCCCTGACTAGGAATCAAACCAGGGACCCTTTGGTCTGTAGGCTGGTGTTCAATCCACTGAGCCACACCAGCCAGGGCTCCCCTGTGTCTTCCTCAGGCAATTCCTTTTGGTCCCTATCTGCCCCAGCCCCCAGTCTTCAAGGGGTAAGTAGGTTAGCTGAGACATGTGACTTGAGCTTTTAAGTTCCCATCTGTCACACAGCAGACTGATGAGAGAAGGCTGCTGGTGCTGGTGCTGCTGCCACCACGGAGGCTTCTCCTTACTGCCACAGTTGACAGGCCTTGTCCCCACTCCTCCCCCGCCTCAGCTTCTCCAAAGCCTGGAGGCTGGCAGCCCCTGCAAGACGTCTCCAGGTTTCACCTGCCGCTGTGAGGGTTTAGGTGGGTTTTGGAGGAGCCCTCCCGACTGTCCCTCCACCCCATGCCCCGCAGCACCACCATTTCTCAGGACCAGTGTTCCCTTCTTCAGATGGACCCTTGATTCTTCCAGTTAACCTCTGCAGGAGTTCAGAATGAGTCACCCCAAGCTGTGCCTCTGTGGCATGAGCTATAGGCAACCAAGACCCTTCAGGCCCAAGAGAACACCCTCCCCCTTAGCTACCTAGAGGAATTTGAAGTAGTGGCCTGCCCACAGTAAGAGATTATCAGAGATAACGTTTTTACCTATCTATAGGGCAAGGCAAACTTCTAATTACTAAAACATCCCTTATCATCCTGCAGTGACACTTAAGAGTCCCCAAGGTGGCTTACCTTGTCCCTAGTTCAGAATGTCATGTATACCACAATCTTTCTTCGTTTTTGAACTCTCATGTATGTGGGACCTCTGACTCTTTCATGTATGTAGGGTTCTCGTACACATGTATAAAATTAATCGCTCATCCCCCTTGCTGAGCTGGCTCCTATCTGTTTGACTGGACCAGGTGAAAGAAACTTGAGAGCACAGACAAGTTTCTTCCTCCCTCACACCTGTAGTGGAGGCTCCACTATAGACGCCACAACAGCTGCTTTTATTGAGCACATAATATGAACATTATCTCATTTAATCTTCAAAAAACCCTTATAAAGCAGGTATTACAATCTCTCTTTAGAGATAAAGAAACTGAAGCATAGGTGCCCAAAGGGAAACATCTGGTCGGTAGCAGAGTAGAGACTGAATCCTAAACTCATTCTTCTATGGGGCCTCTCAGAACCCTATTTCCAAATCCGCTTTCTCCCTCCATTTTCTAAACAGGCTTTTCAGTCTTCCAAGATAATCTCCACACCTTGATGACTCCCCCTTCATTCCCTGGCATAAAACTTTCCAGTTCTTAGTAAAATTTCCCCCCCTTTATTAGGAACACATTGTCCCCCATTCCTCAGGACAAGCTCCCCTATCTTCAGAGACCAACATTTCCAAGTCTTATATTAGCTTTTTACAATGTGGATTCACACCCCATGCCCAAGAGCAGGGGTCCTCAGCCTTGGATGAGAATTAGCTCACTTGAAGTTTTAAAAGATGTCTAGATAACACCCCAAAGCAGTTAATTCTGATCTGTAAGATAGTTCCAAGACTTAGGTTTTTGTTTTTGTTTTTTTTTTTTTTTTAGGTTTCATTTATTTATTTTGAAAGAGGGGAAGGGAGAGAGAAAGAGAGGGAGAGAAACATCATTGTGTGAGAGATACATCCATCAGTTGCCTCTCACACACCCCCAACTGGGGACCTGGCCAACAACCCAGGCATGTGCCCTAATCAAGACCCTTTTGGTTCACAGGCCAGCTCTCAATCCACTGAGCCACACCAGCCAGCATCATAATTCTTTTTTTTTTAAGATTTTATTTATTTTTAGAGAAGAGGGGAAGGGAAAGAGAGGGAGAACATCAATGTATGGTTGCCTTTTACATGTCCCCCACAAGGGGCTTGGCCTGCAACCCAGGCATGTGCCCTGACTGGGAAACGAACCTGTGACCCTTTGGTTCACAGGCCCCTGCTCAATCCACTGAGCTACACCAGCCAGGGCAAGACTTAGGTATTTTTAAAAGCTCCCAACTGACCCCACTGCATAGGCAAAGTTTAGACCCACTACCCTAGATGACTCTTCTATACCCTGGGTAAGGACCCCTACCATGCACCCACAGAATAGACCTTCACATTTGATAAGACATCTGCTCCCCATAACCTGAACTTGGCGTCAGAAGATTTGCATTTTTTTTCAAAGTATGTCTTATTGATTATGCTATTACAGTTGTCCCTATTTTTCCCTCTTTGACCCCTCTGCCTGGTTTCCTCCTTCCCTCCAGCAATCCCCACCCCCTTAGTTCATGGCCATGGGTCAGGCACATAACTTCTTTGGCTTCTCCATTTCCTATACTATTCTTAACCTCCCCCTGTCTATTTTGTACCTACCATTTATGCTTCTTATTCCCTGTACTTTTTCCCCCATTCTCTCCCTTTCCACTCCCTGCTGAAGACCCTCCATGTGATCTCCATTTCTGTGATTCTGTTCCTCTTCTAGTTGTTTGCTTAGTTTGTTTTTGTTTTTTTAGGTTCAGTTGTTGATAATTGAGTTTGTTGTCATTTTACTTTTCATATTTTTAATCTTATTCTTTTTCTTAAATACGTCCCTTTAACATTTCATATAATAAGGGCTTGGTGATAATGAACTTCTTTAACTTGACCTTATCTGGGAAGCACTTTATCTGCCCTTCCATTCTAAATGAAAGCTTTGCTGGACAGAGTAATCTTGGATGTAGGTCCTTGCATTTCATGACTTGGAATACTTCTTTCTAGCCCAGTCTTGCCTGCAAGATTTCTTTTGAGAAATCAGCTGACAATCTTATGGGCACTCCTTTGCAGGTAACTGTCTCCTTTTCTCTTGCTGCATTTGAGATCCTCT
>VMDR010006351.1:0-45979 GCA_007922815.1 Macrotus californicus
AGGATGGCTGGCTTCCGCTGCAGTAGCCACCTCCTCCCTCACTTTCAAGCCAAGCCAGGCCTGTTTTCTTCGATTCTCGATGCCCTTCAAGGATAAATATGTTTCCTTAAAATGAAGAAATGTTTTCTCTGCTGTTGCTGCACCAGAGGGTGAGAATGTTTTACCCTGGGGAGAGGAGCGGGGGAAATGGTTCAATTAGTTTGAAGACATAAGCCCGCCAAACCCCCTCTTTTGTAATTGAAAGTAATGAACTTTAATAAAAAAGAAAACTGGCACAGCCCCTTCAGCATCAGGTTAGATGTCAATGAAACTCATCTGAGCGCTGTCTTTCAAGGTTCCCTCCGCAGGGCATCGCAATGGACGGAAGCCGAGGAGAAGGAGGAGAGGTTAATAGTCCTGACTCCGGCCTCATCAGCCTCATCTGAAGAGGATTCTGGGACTAGACGCCTTCGTCCCTGCCAGGGCCCTCCCTGGGGTCCACTGAGCCCAAATCAGGGCTCAGCCCCTGTCCTCCCACTGGTGAGGGGTCACGCCATCCACATGCACACGCACACACACGCTTGTGTGTGCACTCACACCACACGCGCCAGGCTTGGGGAGGTCAGCTCACTGACCAGAGAGCCCCTCCCTGCCAGCAAGAGTCCTTTAATCAAGGGGCAGGAGGCCCACGGTCCTCTCCAGCCTCAGAATGGTCAGTGCAGACCATGACCCCACAGGCGTTTTGAGGAGAACGATTCACAAACTCACTGCTTGAACCTCGACCCTCTTCTCCCTCAGAGCATCTGTGAGGCCCTCACATCAGCACGACTACAGCCCCCCAGCATCGTCAGCCAGAAGCACGGCTTCTCCTCACTTCCCCAGTCTGCTTTTCCGTGTTTTTATTACAAAAGCAATGGATGTTCATTACAGAAAATTCAGAAAATATAGATAAGCAATAAGAAGATAATGAAAATATCACATAACATCCCCTCTCAGAAATCACATTAGCATTTTGGTGTATAGCCTTCCACATGTTTTCCTATGCATACACAGGCAGGTCTTTGCTTTGTGGAGGGTTTTCCTGAGGCGAACACAGGATCGGATGCGTTCCTACCACAGGGCATTCTCGGTCACGCAGACAGAGCCTGTGACTGACTCCCCTCTGCCCCCAGACCCACTCTGGGCACCCACTGAACTTGCGGCACCTCCTCCATCTGTCCCCTTCTCTGCATCCCCATGGTGGCACCCGGCCCTTCACCCTTGGGGTTGGACTCTCGTGAGTCTCCTCCCTGGCCCACCCCCCCAAGCCTAGAGAAGGGGAGAAAGAGCCACTGGTTTTGCCAACTGCCTGTTTACATGTCCACACTAGGACTGGACCTGAGCAGAGCTCACGGCCAACATCAGTCCCAGAGGCAGGTTAAATAAAGTGCAACACATTCCCGCAGTGGAATATTACGCAGCCATGAACAAGTGGCCCCATGGAAGAGTGTTTAAGACGGGGGGAAAAGTTTAAAAAGGAGTACATAAAATAATATTTACAATGAAATCTCAACTTTATTAAACATTGTATATGTTTATAAACACGCATGTACCTGTAATAATGGAGTGAGTGCACCCGTAAGTCAATGCTGATCTCCAGGTAATTGACATTTCCTCCTGTTCCTTTCTGCGTTTTCCAACACAATGATATATTGAAGATTTTTACTTTTGGAAACTTTTAATAAACGTGAAAGCTTTGAGAGGATATTTTAAAAGGCCTAGAGCAGTGGTTTTCAGATTTTCTCATGCATCAGAATCCCCTGCAGGGTTAGTTATAGCAGATTGCTGGGCCCCACCGCCCCCCCCACCCCCCAGGTTTCTGGTTCACTAGGTGTGGCAGGGAAGGGCTGAGAGTCTGCATTCTAACCCGTCCCGGGTGGTGCTGCTGGGCCGGGAGCCACACTCGGAGAGCACATCAAGGAAGAAGGCCACCAAGGCTTCGGTGTGCTGAAGCAGTGAGGGGAAGTACTCCCTATGAAGGGCAGACACTGATGCTCGAGGGACCCTGAGCTGTGCCCCACTCCCACGTACCCCTAAGAGGGTGGGGGAAGGAGGCCCCCGAGATGCACACTGGACAGGGCTCCACTGACCTGCACCCTCTCCTTACCCAGAAAGGCCCACTGACCCTTCCCCCATGGTGCTGTGGGCCCCCAGAGATGGTGTCAGAGAGGCAAGGGGCTGGTGGAGGGAGCTGCCCCCTGGTGGGCTTCCACGGCCCCAAGGAGACCCACGCAGAGACCACCAAAGAGAAAGCCAACACCCGCACACAGCCCTCCCCGTCACCCCATGTTGCCAACGCACCCTTCATCTTTGAGCACATCCGTCATTCCTTACTTCATTCATTCATTCAAAAAGGCTTCCACCCTCTGCTTGGCTCACCACCCCATCCAGCAGGACAGACGAACAAACAGTAAAGCAGACCCAGCAGCGCAGAGCGGTCCATGCTGGGTCTGAGGGCCATCAAGCAGGACATCAGAATAACAGGTGAGGGCGGCGGAGTGTTTAAATAGCACAGGCTTCACGAGAGCAAGACAGCGCAGCAGCTCAGAACGTGGGCTCTGGGCTTGCACAGGGCTGCGTTCAAACCCTGGCCCTTCTGCTGGCTTCACCTCTGGTCAGGTGGGTGTGGGAAGCAGTTTCTAAGAGGGTCCCCGATGATCTCCACCCCTTGTACTCACACCCCTTTATAGTCCCCTCCCTCTGAGAGTGGCCGGACCTAGTCACCAGCTTCTAATGAATAGAAAATACGGCAAAAGTGACAGGACGTCACTTCTGAGATTATGCGATCAAAGGACCGTGGCTCCCATCTTGGGCTCTCTCTCTCTCTCCCTCCCCTCCTCCCTCCCTCCCTCCGGGAGAGACAAGCTGCAATGCTGTGAGCAGCCCTATGGAGAAGACACTGAGTGCTCCAGCCAACAGCCAGAGAACCCGGAGGCTACCAACAAACCTGTGAGTGAGCCGGGAAGCTGACCGGCCCCCAGTCAAGCCTCGAGATGAGCCCAGTCCACACCCTGATGAGTCTCAGGAGTGATCCTGAGCCAGAACCGCCCCACTAAGCTTCTCCCAGACTCCTGACCCACAGAAGCTGTGAATGATAAATTGTTGTTTTCAGCTGCAGTCTGCGACGCAGCAGCAGATAACTACCACAGTGTGGATAGTAATGGTACCTGACTAGGGCTGTCGTGAGGACGGGACAGGCTAGCGCAGGCAGAGCTCTTGGCAGAGCACGGCACGTGGGAAGTGCAGACAAATGTCACTAGTGATAATAAAGAACATTTGCGTTCCAGAGCTGCCTGCAAAGGGGTGGTTCTGACGGTGCCATTCCAGCACCTAGCAAGCTGCACGGAGACAGAGTCGGGGGGGCACGTATTAGGTTCTCGCGGCTGCTGTAACAAACTACCACAAACTTAGTGGCTTAGAACAGCACAGATCTGTCCCCTCGCAGTTCCAGAGTCAGAAGTCCAAACCAGGCCCCACAAGGCTACAAAATCAAGCTGTCGGCCGAGCGGTGCTCCCGCTGCAGGCTCGCCTGTCCCCGCTCAGAGAGGCTGCCCGCCTTCTGGGGCTCATGGCGGCATCACCCTGAACTCTGCCCCTGTCATCACAGCTCTGTCTGCCTCTGACACTCCTGCCTTTCTCTTAAAGGATCCTGGGATTACACTGGGCTCACCTGGATAACCCAGGATAGCCTCTCCATCTCAAGCTCCTTAACTTAGTCACATCTGCCAAGTCCCTTTTGCCATGTGAGGGAACATGTTCCCGGGTTCCCAGGATTAGGAAAGGACGTCTTGGGGAGGGGGCAGGATTCAGCCTGCCACAATGCAGGTCCCCTCATCCTCTGCGTTCCTCTCCCCAGGCAAAGCACGCCCAGTCCCAACAGCTGGCATACCCAGGGTTCCACTGCCTGCTCCTCCCCCCACATCCCCATGTCCCATCACCCGATTCTTTAAAAACCAGGCTGAGATGGAAAATCCTAACACTGTAATCCTACAGGACTGAATTTAATAAGTGAAGACTTCAGTTCTCACACATTTCGCAGCACTTCGGGAAAACAAACACCCCCCACACACACACTGCTAACACCATCGCCAGCACAAAAACTCCCCCTTCCCACACCAGCTGCCACGAAGTGGCTCACAGGAGAACAGAATTATTCAGTGTGGCGTTTAACTGGCATTTAATATTTGATCAATTAGAATTCTTTGGTCCATGGCACAACAACAAGCTGTCCCAAGCTTGCTGTCTCATAAGTGTGTGTTCACACGTGTGCATGCATGCGTATACACAGGGGAAGAGGGACTCACACACACGGCTCAGGTCTGACATACATCAGAAGCACAGGCAGCCTGTGCCGCAGAAAGGGAGGTCGAGGGGCAGGTTGCACAAGGTGGCAGAGTGGACATGGCCCCAGGAACTCCCTGCCCAGCCCAGCTGAGTGCCCACATGCCGCTACCCATGTCCCTGGTCACCTTGCATCAGTGCCAGCACCGCTGTGGCTTTGGGCAGTGCTACACCTGACACACACAGCACACAACCAGCCTGTGGTCCAAGAAACAAATGACCCGAACTCAGGGCTGCGGTGGAACCTCCACTTCCAGATCCCCAGGCTCCTGGACTGGGTAGCGGGCCTTGCCCTCCCCGTGCAGCCACTCATGACCTGTGGGGGAGTCTAAGGGGCAGGGAAAATGCTCCTGGTCCCAGACAGGGAGTTCATTAATCACCTTTACTTAGGGTGCCTTCCGCTTTGCCGAGCTGTCGCTTGCAGAAACTGGACTCCAGGATTTTTGATTTCTGAAATGGAACACTAAGAAAGGGAGAAAGCTGCCTTCCAGCTCATTGGGGAGAAGCCTACATACAACATAGTTACATGCACGACCATGCATGCACATGTGTGTATGTGCATGGGCAGAGACATGCATATATGTGTATGCACCCATACACATGCATCTGTATTGTGTGCATGTGTGTATTCTGCATGCATGGTGCATTATAATGCACATGTGTGTGCGGCAGTGTACGCCTGTGTGTATGCTTATACATATGCATACACTTATACATATGTATACAGGCACGTGCATATGCTCTCCACATACTACACAATCTCTCCACCAGGCACAGCCCATCTTGAGAGCTGAGAGCCAGCAGCAGACCTCAAAGGGGCTCACTCTTTCACAGCCACCCCCAGCTGTAGTTCAAGGCTCCTAGGTGGGAGGGGGCTGCAGAAAGGGGGGCTCTGACCAGGCGTGGCCCAGGACGATGAGCCACATTTCAGTCCCCTCCTGCCACCTCCCCAACTTCGGAACGAGACCACGAGCCAGACGTGCCTGCCGCATCACAAACCCGCAGGGGCGCTCTGACATCAGCCGGGGCCTGTCTGCTCCCGCGCCTCTCCCACGGCGAAGTGAGTTTTATGTGTCCGTTTACTCGTCCCCAAAGGGGAAAGAACAGAGGCTCTGCTGGTCGGGTGTTATTAAAGGCAATCAGCAGCCACCTTCCGCATCTGTCATTGAGATAAATGACACTATTTTTTTCCTTAAAAAAAAAAAATTCTACGCTAATGAAGTCTCCTTCATGTCACAAACTCAGCAGTAGAGATAAATGAGAAACAATTTCTTGGTATCCATTATTTTAAATTACAGATATCAACCCTGATGCTGCTTTCAAGGTTGATTGAATTTTCATAGAGTATCATCAGCGTCTACAATCTACACATGTAATAGAAACCTGAACCAGGGAGGTTTTATGGCCTCCTTTAAAGCCTCAGTGAGAATGGTCCCCATGCCTCAGCTTCCCCAAGAAACCTCCCAGAAAGTTCCAGGCTCTCTTGGCCAGACCAAAAGAAAAGGGGAGAGAAAAGAGAACCCAGCAGAAGGAAGAGAAGAGGAATAGGAGAGGGACCGGCAAGAGGGCCTCCGGGGCGTGCGTCTGCTTCTTCCACAGCTGAGCTGGAAGCCTGCTTCCCCGGCACAGCTGAGTGGGGCCAAGGCTGGCTCTGCATCATTTCTAGGTGCCTGGCTGCCCAACTGACTTCTCCAGGGACCCAACCTCCCCTTTGAGACGATAAATCCCATAAGCAACTAGGGTTTGACTGCAGCTCTGAGTCAACCCTTCGAGAGAAGGCAACGTGATGCAGTGACCCCCTCCCCAAAGTCCTTCCATGTTGCTACCACCCCCCAGGGGAAGTCCCTCCAGGCTCATGTGACCTTCCTACTGCTGCCACAACTGACCTGGCACATCCCAGGCTTTCTGCACTTTGACCCCCAGGGGTCACTGGCAGGCAGGAGAAGCTGGCATGTATGCTCATAGGTCACCAAGGAAGGTGGTCACAGAGAAGTTACAGCTACCCCTGAAGAGGGAAGCTGAAGCCCAGAGAGGTCAGGTTGGCCCAGTGGGGCCACACAGCAGGAACACAGGCAGATTCAACAAACCAGACCTCCCATCCACGGAAGGGGACTGCCCACCTGCTCGGGAGCAAGCTCTGCTCTCAGCTCTCCAAGTTCCCAAAGTACGCAGAGTCCTCTGGGGTGGGGTGGGGGGTTGAGCGTGAGTGTGAGTGCCTGTGTGTCTGCACGAGCACATGGCTGCTTCTGCGTGTGCATGCGTGCCTGTGCTCTTTTCATTAACAGGCATTTACTGAGCACCAAGCATGTGCCATGTCAGGCACTGGTGTAAGGCCTGGGGCCTCAGCATAAACCCGACAGGGCTCGTCCCCACAAAGCTCATCGGCTAGGAGCTGCACCCCACCCACCTGCAGCAGGCTGGCTGACCCTCTGCTCTCTGGGACCCCAGGCCCAGCTGAGCAGCCGGGCCCACACCAAAAACAAGTGAGGTGGAAGTCTACCTGGTCAGCGGCAAGGATCCCAGGGCCCTACCCCTGCCAGGTTCTGAAAACACTCGTCAGCTGACTCAAAGGAAAATCACAGCCAGAGAAAAGAGACTCACAGATAGGGTGCCCCGCCTGCACCACCAGTTCATGCCTTCCCAGAACCTCAGAACGGGATCTCATTTGGAAAGAGGGTCTTTGCAGAGGTAATTAAGGTAAGAATCAAGAGGAGATCATACTGAGTTAGGATGGGCCCTAAATCCAACGAGAGTGTACTTAAAGAGACAGAAAAGGGTACACGGAGACCTGAGGAAGATGGCCGTGTGACAACAGAGGTGGAAGCTGTGCTGTCACAAGCCAAGGAACAGCAGGAGTCACCAAAAGCTGGGAGAGGCCAGGAAGGTTCCTCCCCCAGAGCCTGCAGAGGGTGCATCACCCTGCTGACCCCTACTTCAGACTTCTCAGCCTTGCTAATGCCTCCCCTCCCACACGGAATGCCTTTTCCGGCCCCTACATGTCTTGCTCCCCCTCCTCCAAAAGCCACGGCCAGCTCCCCAGTCTGGGCAGATCTCCCCCTCCTGTGTCCTCACACAGGGCCCACCGGGACTGCAGTTCTGAACTCAGGCCTCAAGAGGTGGCCCAGGCATGCAGAGGGGAGCTGGCCAGGCCCCTGGGGGACACCTCGTTCAGCCCTGCCTCCCCAGTTCTCTCTCCCATAAAGTCAATGCCTGGGTCAGGCAGGGCTGCTGAGGCCCCTGGGTGCACCAGGCACCGTGCTAGATGTTGGGACCACAGCAAGCACCAGAAACCCTGCTCCCTGTCTTTATGGGGCAACAGTCTGGCTACGACAATGGGCAGTGAGCAGAGCCGGGCCAAGGGCTCCCCCAGAGCCACCCCCCCATGGCGCATCCTGAAGAAGGTGACACCACATCATCCCACAGACTCCGCCAGGCCCCCGGACCTCCCAGACATGGAAAAGAGACTGCCTGGGACCCGAGGGCTGCAGCGCCACCGCTGCCCCCCGCCCCACCCCCCACCCCCACTCATGCCCTTTTGCTGACCCAGGCCGTGGGGACTGGGGGTGCACAGCGCCCGTCATTTCGAAGAGAACTTCTCCAAACTCTGGAAAATCATGAAGTGTCTAACGTAAAAACGGAGAGCCCATCGGCTGCAATCCACTATTAAATTTTTACCGGGCCCTCCACCGAGCGAGAGTGAGAGCCGGGAGGTAATGTAGGTGCTAACAATATTTTCCAGGGAGGCGCTTCCCACTGTTGCAGACACAAACTGCTATCAGAGGTGTGTCTGTGAGCACCGCCGAGGCGCAGGTCGCCCGGCTTCCGCGACGGCACGGAAATGGGCTGCTTTCCCCCCTCCAAGCTGTTCAGCCACTGAAAAAAATTAGCATAATGTCTGAACGTTCTACACGATTCTAAGTTACTCTTAAAAACTCCTTTGTGATTCCTCTCCCATTAAAGACTTTAAATATCTTTATTCTCTTTATTCTCTTTTAATAGAGCCATTTATCAATGTAAGCCTCTAAAAGGTAAGTAATATAGATAGATGAGACAGGGCACATGTTACACAAAGAGGAACACACCATCAGAAGTGACATGCCAATACCGTACCTGGCACTTAGTAGGTGCTTAATTAATGGGTAGTCTGTTAGTTAATTGAGTGCAATTTCCTAACATTTATAAAACAAGGCTTTTCAATAGCATTTCAAGGCTTTAAAAGTAAGAAATGCTGAGCCCTCATTTCCTGTTTAATTTTAAAGTCAGGAGGATGGATTCTGAGGCTTTCCGCCCAGAAGTGGGTTGCAGACTTGGACAGAGCGCCACCTACTGCCCAAGCCTCGCCACCTCCTCTCTCCAGCTCCCAGGCCACCAGGGAAGCACCCCAAGAAAACCCAGAAAATGTTGCATTTTATCCTCAAGAATCCAGCTGGTCTTCGTGGTCTTTGGGATGCAGAGAAGATAAAACATCTCCTTGCTCTGAGGTGTTCAATCTACAGAAATGACCAAAGAGGCAAGACCAAACTGGGTGACACCCCAGGGAAGGTCACAGGAGAGGGGTCTGCACCAGCTGCAGGCACCTTCCCAACAGCTCCC
The DNA here is from genome assembly GCA_007922815.1 of Macrotus californicus. Classification (NCBI taxonomy): domain Eukaryota; kingdom Metazoa; phylum Chordata; class Mammalia; order Chiroptera; family Phyllostomidae; genus Macrotus; species Macrotus californicus. Next base: position 8,953 of record VMDR010006351.1, read on the forward strand.
CCCATGTGGTGACTCTCCCTCACCCACGGGAACAGCTCACATGTCCCCAAGACGGCCGCCAGGTCTCTGGTGGCCCCGACTCAGCTGGGCAGTGACGGCGGCCGGTCACTCAGGCCTGGAGTGGCTCCTAAGGAGACTCACCGGGAGCAAACAAAGCCTGCAGCAGGTGCTCAGCTGAGGGCTACGCTCTCCATGGCAAACAGGTTGTATCCCCACATTGGCGGAGATGCAATTAAGCTATCGATCCTTGTGCAAAATGGGCATTGATAAATCAATACTGAGCTGATGCCGTAGGTAAACAGTGCATGTCATGGGGAGGCATGGCGTGTATAAATGATTCGATACAGATTTGTATCAAGGGACGTTCTGCCTCAATGTGGCCAAAGGCTGAGAAAGCCAAACACTGTTAGGATCTGTAGCAGCAGCTTCTGTGCTAATTTATTGCTATTCTCATTCATTCAACAAGCATAGACTGAGGACCTTCTTTTGGGCACCTCTGGCTGTGTTATGGGCCTGGGAACACAGGGTCAATGGAACCCCCTCTCCCACCAAGCCCCAGGAGCTCACATCCCAGGGCAGAGCTGGTGGGATATTCAGCCCTGCCTTCTGGGAGACGAGAGACCCGAGGCAGGGCCACCCTCCGCTGAGCACTCCCGGGGCCAGGCCCTGGGCCGGGCCTGTGACACCCATTCCTCTCACCCTCCCGGCTGCTGAGGTCAGGGCTCTGGGCCCAGCTTTATAACTAAGAAAACTGAGGCTTAGAGAGGATAGGTGGTCTCACAGCGAGTCCATGGCAGCGTGGGTATCTGAACTCGGGGCCGCCCTGGGTTCTAAAGCCTAGACTCTCCTCTGACCCGGGTCATGCAACCAATCTCTCAGATCTGACCAGAGATCGGGCTCTTTCAACGACCGCCGAGCACCCTTCCATCTCAGGCAGCCACGCAGCTTTAACCACAAGGGAATGGGGACCCCGACAAGCAGCCTGACTTCGAAGGCACAGGGCTGAGGCCACGCCCTCTAGCAGGTGAGTGAACCAGGAACAGAGTCCCAGACACTACTGGGTGCCTCTGCACAGCAGTCACCCATGGCCCTTGTCATCGTCCAGGCATCCATGCAGCAGGAAGGCCCGCCCCAGCCCCACCGCAGAACGCTCATCTGGGCTAGCCTTAAACCAATTGCCATCATGTCACTCCTCTTGCCGACGACTGGCTTAGGAAAAGGCACCTTGCAAATCTCTGACCAAGGAGACATCACTCAGGAGGACAGGTCCGCTGGAGAAGCTCCTGGGAATGTTTCTAAAGCTCTCAAAAGACAGACACAAGGGCCATTTCCACCTATCAGATTGGCAAGATTCCAGAAGGCTGAGAACGCAACTCCGCGGATGTGGGTCCTTCAAACACTACTGATGAGAGGATAAAGTGGTACAAGCCCTGGGAAGGGCAAATTGCAACGTCTGTCAAGGTCACGAATACATCCATTTTTTTATCCTTATCGGAGGACACACTTACTGATCTTAGAGAGGGGAAAAGAGGAAGGGAGGGAGAGAGAGAGAGAGAGAAGCCTCTATTGGCTGTCTTTCATACACGCCCCAACCGAGGACCAAACCTGCAACCCAGCCTCGTGCCCTGACTGGGAACCGAACCCGCGACCTTTCTGTTTGCGGGTCGACACACAACCAACTGAGCCACACCAGCCAGAGCACAGATACAGACCCTTTTGCCCCAGCAGTTCTAATTCTGGGAATGTATCCTACACGAAAACTAACAGATTTGCAGACTTTGTTACAGTAGCAAGTATGGGAAACACCTCAGTGCCTACCGCAAGATGGCTGCTTACGTGCATACAGGTAATACTGCGTGATATGGCTATAACTATATTAAGGATGCACTTCGTGTACCAAATATTTTGCCCGGTGGAGAAAAAGTGTCAAAAAGTGCTTAGAATACGCTATCATTTAGGGAAAATGAGAGTAGAGTAGCTAAAACTATACATTCACATTCACTTGTAATATGCCTTATTATATAAAGAGATTCTGGAAGAATAAAGAAAAAGTCCTATTAGTAAGAACAAAGGATAATAATAATAGAAAGGCTTTTTATTGCATAGCTTTTAAGTGTTTTAAATGAACAAACTTGGGGCTGTAATACCTATTCAGATCATTTGCTGTGGTCTGAATGTTTGTGTCTCCACCCCTCAAAAATTCATCAGAGGAAATTCTAGCCCCTGGGTGATGGTGTCGGAAAATGCAGCCTGGTGGGGCGGGGGCGGGGGGGGGGGTGATTAGGAAATAAGAGCAAAGCTCTCACAAATGGGACTAGTGTCCTCACAAAGGAGGCCTCAGAGAGACCCCGCAGCCCTCAGCCACGCCAAGGACACGTGTGGAAGTCACAGTCTGGACACCAGAAAGCCCTCAGCAGGCACAGAGCCTCCCAGCAGCCCGGCTCCAGACTGCCCAGCGAGAAGTAAACGCTCGTAAGCCCCCCCGCCTGCGGTGTCTTCTTACAGCATCCCAAGTGGACTCAATCACACTTTATACAGAGTAAAGTGACAAAGGGATGCTATCGCTTCCGCCCATGGATGCCTGCCCCCAAGGCCGGGAAGGCCGGGGGAAGCCACTCTGCCACCACGACGGGCACTAGGGTGGAGAGGGAAACAGAAAACACTTGTGCCCCAGTGACACTGTCCAGCTGTTGAACTAACCAAGCCTGGAGCTGCCCTACCTAAGAACGTCCTGGAAGACGAGGTAAACCTCTGTACCAAGGGCTGCCCAACCCGTGGCCCAGGATGGCTACGAATGCAGCCCCACGCAAAATCATGAATTTACTTAAAACCTTTTTTTTTGCTCATCAGCTTTCATTAGTGTTTGTGTTTAATGTGTGGCCCAAGACAACTCGTCGTCTTCCAGTGTGGCCCAGAGAGGCCAACAGGTTGGACACCCCAGATTCAGCCGTCTGAGTTGGGTCTCCTGTCACTGACATACAGGCAGGCCAGTGGGCGAACAGGGCCCTGAGCAAGGCCATCCTTAGGCAGAGGAGCGGGGACTCCGCCACGCGTCTATCACAAAAAGGACCAGGGGAGTTCAGGACAACACAGAGTACCAAGCATGCTCATTTATCTCTGCCCCCCCAGAAAGAAAAACTCCCCTAAAAGAGCAGAGAAGGGCTGAAAGTGACAGGAACCCACAAGGACAAAGAAAAGAGAAGAGGAGAGAAGACAACTTCGATCAACAACAGCCTGGAAGCTGGGAAGCAGAGGGCAAGAGTCAACCGCTCAGCAAACCAGAGAAAGCTGGAACGGAAGCCACAGCTCGGAAGAGTCATCCGCTTGGAGCCCCGAAAACAGCTCAGAGGCCCGGTGGGGCTGAAACGGCAGGGCCTGTGGGGAGTCCACGAGAGAACTGGGAACCCCACTCCCACCTCCCCACACAACCACCACCCTACCCGCCCACGGAAAACGGTGGGAGGCAACCCTCAGAAAAATTAGAATACACTACCTTTCATGAAGTAAGACGAAGAGGGCTATAAAAACGAATGTTCAGAAAACAAGAAAAAAACTCTTGGCAATTAAAAATCTAATAGAATTTTTTTTAATCAGCAGAATATTTGAAAAATAAAATAGAAGAAATCTCCATTAAAATAGGGGGAAAAATAGAAAATGAGAAAGATAGGTAAATTTGAGGATTAACCTCAGAGGTCCATCATTCAACTAATAGGAGCTACAGAAAAAGAAATACAAAGGATGCAATTTTCAAAAAATAATACGAGACTCTGCTCCAGAACCCAAGAGAAATGTATTCCGAGATTTAACAGATCCGCCAAGTATACACACCATGAGTTACCCTTTTAAAAAATGAAAATAAAAAATGTCTTTTTAATTTTTTAAACCATTCCAAGGAACATCATCACACATTGTAGAACAAAGAAATGGAGAGGAACCCTAAAAACTTCCAAAGTAAATGCAGGTCGTACACAGCCCTTGGAATCTGAAAGGGGTGCGGTGTCTCACAAAGAGAGCCAGAGGACAACAGAACAATGCCTTCCAAACTCTGGGGAGCCAGTTTCCAATCTGGGGCCAGCCATGCAATCAGTCACACAGGAGGCTAGAATATAGACATTTTCAGGTTAACAAGGCCTCAGAAAACTCACGTTCCAGTCACCTTTTCTCGGGAAGCTGTTCCCTCAAAAGAAGAGACGCCACATGGGCAGGCCTGTGCGCACTGCTGGCACGGGGGTGCCTGGCCTTGGGGGCTGGGAGTCCAGCAGGGACACGCAGCCCAGAAAGGCCGCAGGTTGCTTCCAGCGTTCCAAAGTTCAACTGTGAAGCACAGCAGTGCCAGCTGAGCATCGCCAGACACGCCTCCTTGCTCCTGCAAGCGCGTTTCTCTGGGCTAGAGGTCTGGCTTCCGGTGACCAGGACAAAGGGGTGCTGAGTTAAGTTTCAACAGATGCTGCCAAACTGCACTCCAGGAAGGTGGCCCCAGGGTGCCCTGCCACCCACAGTGAGCTCCAGGGCTCCCGCCCCCTGCCAACACGTGATGGTAGCAATCTCTTTAATGGTGGCCAAACTGCCAGATGGAAAAGCTGCATCTCCTGTTTTTTAAATGTACATCTTCATGATTACATCTTAGAGTGCTTGGGCTGCTGTCACACACAGTTACCACGTGAGGCTTATGAACAACGGGCACTGGAAGGCCAAGGTCAAGGTGCCGGCAGATTTGGTGGGCAGGAGGGCCTGCCTCTGGATGCGTCCTCACGGGTGGAAAGGGAAGGGAGCTCTCTGGGGTCTCTTTTATAAGGGCACGAACCCCATTCCTGAGGCTCCACCCCATGACCTAATCACTTCCTAAGATCGACACCTTTGGAGTTAGGTGTCAATGTATGAATTTTGGTGGGACAGCATCCCTCAGTCTATGGCACTAGTGTATATTTGATAATAAAAAATACGAGGGAACATGCAACATTTTTTTAAAAGTAAGGTGTTGGCATGAAAATATCTCCAAGATGTATCGGTCAGTGAAGGAAGCAATTTGCAGTCACTACCAAATGATAGTACTTGTGTTTGAGAAGACACACGAAACCTGTGCGTGTGACGTGAGGCCTGCCTGGAAGACAGCAAAGGGCACAGGGCACAGCCACGCGTGGGGGCGTGGGGGTGGAGTAAGGGCGGGGTGGGCAGGGACATTCTCGCAGGGCTGGGCACTGTCTCCGCAAGGGTCAAGCACGCGGGCTCTGCACCAGCCTGCCTGGTTCCAAGTGCATGCGGGCAAGGGGCTCCATTTTCTCTTCTACGAGACGCGAGTAATGGCGCTCACCTCGGAAGGTCGCATGAGAACTCCATGTGTTAGTGACATCAGGTGGGACAAAATGTAAAGCAAAGTGTCCGTCCGAGTCAAGAGCTGGCACACATGGTACCGACCCAAGAAACTGCTGGCCACACACGGTCACCCTCCCCAGACACCAGAGAAGCACCAAGGTGAGGGCACAGTCCCCTGGAGAGGGGGTCCAGAGCCTGGCCCATCCCTTCCACTCTGAGCCAGCCACCCACCCCCACCTTCCTCCCACCAGCCCACTGTCCTTCCTGAAGACTAAAGACGAGGGAAGCAGCGCATCAGTGTCAGCGGCCACACATTCAGAACAATGTTCCTCTGCCGGATCCCAGCCTGGCCCGGCCCCCAAAGCCAATGCCCCCTCTGCCCGTATATACGTCCAAGGGCTGCATCTCGGCCCAGGACAGCCAACGGGCCGCTGCCACGCTCTGACTGAACCTCTCTGCGGCCACCACCCACCCACCCACCAGGCCCGCCTTGGCAGAGCCGCACTTTGGAGCCCACAGGTGCCCACTCAGATTCCCTCTTTTTAAAACACTCCTCACAAAGGCGCTTTCTCTGGTTCAAAAACATGCTTTAGAGGCTTTAAAAGTCACTGCGATGGTTTCCCATGTTCCAGTCTCTTTCAGATGGTAATATTTTTAATTACAACAGTCATTACGGCATAATACCTTCGATTTGGGCAATCAGCTCCATTCAGCATACTCAGAAGGGGGGAGGTGACTGTGGGCACACCAAGGCTTTCTCCGCACTGGTTTCGGAGGATGTTCCCTGGGTCCAGCAGGTGCTGGCTGCAGCCTGGGGGTGCAAAGCCCCCTTGGGAGGGGAGGGAAGGGGAGGGGAATTGCCGGCCCCCTGGGAGCAGCCCTGCAGGGACCTGAGAGGCCCACCATGGCTCCTACCCCACACAGCCTGGCTCCACATCCTCAGCCCTCTTTTACCCAACTGCTGCTCTACCCTGCGCAGAATCTCAGCCTGTACCTGGCCCGGTCTGTGCATTTTCCACATACAGAAGGCACAAGTACCACCTCCTACCTATACAGGGCACCAACCCAGTGCCAGGCACCACGCCAGCAAGGTAACTCATTGTAGCTCTAAAAGTCCTACGTCCCAGAACACCCATCAGTCCTAGGCAAACCAGGGTGGCTGGTCGTCCAGCATGCGAGGCACTGGGCGTGCAGCAGTGACTCAGGCTTGCTCCCGGCCTGACGGCGGCTTGGTCTAGGGACGGGGACGAGCTCACAGAACACCGACAGTGGGGTTGTATTCATGTCTCAGGGCTGCTGTCACAAATCACCACAAATTTGGGTGAGGTGAAAGGACAGACATTTGTTCTCACGGTCCAGGAGGCCAGAAGTCCAAAACCAAGGTGTTGGCAGGGCTGGCTGCTCCGGGAAGTTCCGAGGGGGGATCAGCTGCGTGCCTTCCTCATAGCTTCCCACGGCCTTGGAGACCCTGGAGGTCCTTGGCTTTCGGTCACATGGCTCCAGTCTCAGCCTCCATCTCCATATCGCTTCCTTGTGCGTCTTTGTGTCCTCTCCTCGTCAGATACGAGACCAGTGTCTGGATTCAGGGCCCACCCAAGACTATCTCATCTCAGGGTTCTTACCTGATCGCACCTGCAAAGACCCCGTTCCCAAATGAGGTCACACGCTGAGGTTCTGGATGGACATGAATTGTGTGGGGACACTATCCAACCCACTACAAGAATGAACTCAAGAATCGCCAACTGGAGTTCATAAAAGTCATGGGAGCCCCCAGGCTGCAGGGCTAGGGAAGCTTCACTTGTCCACTCCACACCCACCCACTGAGCGCCTGCTCTGGGCCGGGCCCTCTCTACCTGCTAGGAGAGCACCAGGGGACAGGCCAGGATGCCCTGTGCGAGTGGGGCCCGTGGGGAGTGGAGGAGGAAGCTGGGGCAGGTCCCCAAGGGGAGCAGGTATTCGAACAGACACAGAAGAACAGGGGGCTGTGCAAGGTCGAGGACAGACCTTAGTGAGTGGAAAACGCGCGAGCCTGTACGCGTGGGCAGAGGAGCGGAAGAGAGGGCCGGTGTTGATGGGCATCCCTTAGCCCAGCAGTGGCCTCAGACCAGCCCCTGAGAACAGTGGCAGAGCTAAGGGCTGGCTGGGGGTGTCTTTGGGACCCCCTAAGATCCACCACTGCCTCTACCCTTGACGAGACAGTTGACCGTGTTTCCCTGCTCAGGGGAAGGGCCACCACAAACACCTCTAGCCCCACTCTTCCTCGGACCCCTGCCTCTAAGCCTCTCCATCCATATGGGAACTCAGGGCCTCCAGGTAGGGAACCGCTGCCACAGAGCTTCGTGGACAGAACGAGAAGTCTGCACTTGGTCCCAAAGGCTGGCATCTGAACCTTGGTTCATGGAGCCTCATGAGGATCTCGTACACGTGGGACCCAGGGCCGGGCCTCTGCTGGGACTTTCGGGGCTTTAGGGATCATCACCCTGACGGTCATAGAGTCCAGCTCAAGGCCTGCCTCCTCCAGGAAGCACTCCCAGACTTCCACCTTCTCACCACTGACGAGTTCAGTTCCTCTCACCTCTTCAACTAAACTATCAATATATTCTTATTTTCTCTGAAGAGTGCGTTGCACATTCCCATCTCTCCACCCATTCCGGTCACAGCTTCAGACCCTGGCCGTCTCCCTTGGCTTGATAAAATAACGCACCGACCGAAATCACCCCACCAAAGAGCCCATGCCTGGGCAGAACTGGACGCTGCCTCAACCCTCATCTCCTGCTTCAAGTGCAGGGCAGCCACTGAGTTAGGCACTGCGGCCTTTTCCTTTTTAACACAAAGGGACCCGCCCTTCCCGGCTACAAATAGGGCCATGCCCCTCTCAGGCGCAGGGCTCCTGGGACGCACACACCACGGGTCCACGCTCATCAGTGTTTCTTTCCTCAGTGCTGACATCTTTCCGATGAGCCAAGGCTGGGCTACAGTTACCCCAGAGGCAGACATCCCTGCCCCCGTCTAACGCGTTCATAATCTGTCGCAGGTGCCACACCTTCCCCCCCACCCACCACATACACACACACAGTTAGTTCAGCACAGGTGATCCTCACATCCCACCTGCCACTCCCAGGCCTGCACCACTGTGAGTGTGGCATGTCCTGGCTCTCCTCTCCCCCTCCAAAGTCTGAAGAGGGACTGTTCCAGCCACCAGATGCCCGTTCTACACCCAGTCTGGCCTGGACTTAGACCTTCTACCTATACGCCCAAAGCCAACTCACCAAACTGGCCTGCCCTGCAGTGCGGGAGGGGCCTCACCCTCTCACTGAAGAATTACTGTTTTTATTTATGTTATCGGTGGCATGGTTGGAAAGGATTGATTCCAATTCTGAAAGAAGTCTGACTGTGAGTACAATGCTATCCAACAGCGCTGCCTGCTACAGAGAGGTCGTTCACGAAAAGAAAGGGTCGATCAATGTGGCAAATTGCATTGTTGTGGTATTTTAAGAAATTGTGACCGCCACACTGATCGGTCAGGAGCCACCAACCCGGAGGCGAGACCCTCCACCAGCAAAAAGATTGCAACTCGGCAAAGACTCAGGTGATGGTCCGTATTTTTTAGCAATAAAGTGTTTTTTAATTGGCATGTACATTGTTTTTTAGATATAATTCTGCTGCACACTTAACAGCCTACAGTCTAGTACAAACAGAACTTTTACATGCACTGGGAAACCAAAACATTTGTGTGGCAGGCTTTATTGCTATATGAGCTTTTTTGCAGTGGTCCGGAACAGAACCAGCAATATCTCCGAGGTGTGCCTGTTTCTTTTTTCTTTCTTGTCTATTGATTTGAGAGCAGGAGAGGAAGGGAGAGAGACAGAAACATCAATCAGTTGCCTCCTGCTTGCACCCAGACCGAGGACCGAGCCCGCCTCGTTTCTGGTGTATTGGGATGACACTCCAACCGACTGAGCCACCCGGCCAGAGCACCTGTATGTTTCTTAAAGACAGATTTTTAAGGGTGCTGTCAGGAAACATGTGACCTTTATTTGTTTATCCATTGAAAATTCCAAGAAGCTACTAGGAAAGTGAGGAGCACATTGCTAAGGCAATGTAAAAAACCACCAACGGAACTAACGGGCAAAACAGAGACAGACTCATAGACGGAGAGCAGATGACAGCTAGAGGGGGGCGTGGTTAGGGGGTGGAGGGATTGAGCAAAAAGGGAAAAGGACTCCTGGACACAGACAACAGTGTGGTGATTACTGGGGGGAGGGGGAATAAGAAAACTAAATGGCAATAGAAATAAATAAAGATTAAGTTAAAAAATAAGAATAATAACTCTGAGGAAAGTTTCATGAATGGCAGTTAGAGGGAAACCAACAGATGTCATCTACGCCATCCCTGACACTCAAAGGAAAAAACAAAACAGAACACACCGTGTAAACGCCACCCAACAGCATCAAACAGCAGTGACAGCTGAGTGGCTTTCACAGGCGGCACAACGGAGCTTCCTGGCTTTGTTTTAAGAAGGCCACCTTCCCGCATGCACACACGCACCCCTTAAATTACTTCTCCACCGTTTCGTGGTTCTGGGCTTCACTGTCACTCCGCAGGGTCCGCCTCTTCTACCTCTTTGACCTGTTCCAAACTAGCTAGAGTCCCTTCTAGGAGACTGAAGAATTATTCACGGAAAGAAAGATTGGTTCTTGTCACTCCTCTGCTTAAACGGCTGCCACAGCTTCCCAAGGCTTATAGGGCAAGGACTCACAGCTCCCAGCCCAGGTCCCCGGGACTGAAGAGCACACCCCGCCGGCTCTCCCAGCCCCGGCCCCCGGCTGCTCGTAGCCCCCTGAAGACACCGAGCCCTTTGCTTTCCCGCCTGGGCGGCTCGCTGCTCAAGCCCCATGTACATAAGGCTTCCTCTGAAAAGTCCTTCCTACCTCCCGTGTAATCCAAATTGACTCTTTCTTTTGTGGGAGGCAATAAAGCGCAGTGGTCAGCAGCAGAGAATTTGGAGTCGGACTACCGGTTCAAATCCCAGGTCAGCCGCTTACAAGCTCTGTGGCCAGGGACAAATTATTTAATCTCGCTGTGCCTCTGCTTCTTTTTCTTATTTTTCTTAATTTATCAATTTGAGAGAGAGAAAAACACCAATTGTTATTCCACCCATTGGCATCCACCGGTTGATTCCTGTACTGGCCAACCCGGGATCGAACCTGCAACCCTGGAGCATCATCAGAACGACGCCCCAACCACCTGAGCAACCCGACCAGGGCTGCCTCTGCTTCCTCGTCTATAAAATGGAGCTAATTCATAGAGCTCTTGGCATAAAAAGACGAAGTCCCCTCTAAGGGTCCGGAGCCTTGGGGAGCACGTAGTAAACAGTTAGTGTCAGCCTTCATTGTCATTACCATCACTTTCCGGCCTCCCCTCACTCCCACTTTGCCCTCCCAGCCCTGCTCACAGCTGGGACTACACATCTGCCTGGCGGGTGCCTGCTGACCACTGAGAGGTCAGCTTCACGAGTGCGAGTACTAACCCCCGACGCCAGGCACACACGGGCACTCAGTGATTCACATTGGATTAAAAACTAATAATCACTGGCTCCTTCTGCCTCCGGGTGGGAGGGGGCCATGAGGAGGGAGAGGGTCAGGAAAAACGTGCAAGGACTGGTAGAAGCCCCCACAGGGACACAGGTGGGCAGGGCAGCCTGGAAGCCCACTGTGGGCAGCTGGCAAAGAGCCAGAAAAATCAAAGTCAGGCTGCCCAGGCTGGAGGCCCTGCTGTGCCTCTGAGCCCTGCGTGGCCTTGGACAGGCTTCCACACCACCTGTGGGAAACCTTCGGGGCCCCGGTGAGGCAATGTCCCCAGCGCCGCTCACTGTCCTGCCGGCCCCCGGCGTGGCTGCCGACGGCTCCCAGCATCTGCATCACCATCTGCACTGCACGCAAACGCACATGATTAATATTCTCCATGATCTTCCTGCAGCCATTTTTCTTCGCGAATGTTCACTTTCAGGGAATGTGGCATGGTCTGGAGGCACATTTACATTTCATTATCTCTGAAAGCTTAACTGCTGTAACTAATGCTAGAGGAACACACAGCCCATCGAACAACCACTTTAAACAGCCCTGCTCACACAGGCTTGGTGGGACAGGCGCCCTCAAACACTGGCTACGGCTGAGAAGGGGTCGGCCAAGCGAAGCGGGTCCAGTTTCTGTGTCTCCCACGAGAGACTCTGCATCGTGTTGTTCCAGAGCAATTAAATCCCAGCCAAAGCCGTCAATCTCCCAGGCCCCTACGGACCTGGGACTGGAAGGAGGTCCCGGTTTAAGTCCATGTGGCCCCCCAGGTATTCCCAATCCCCACGCCCCACGGGGCCCTCCGAGCAGGCACCTAATTACGAGGCTGTGAGTCCTAAGTGACAAGACCCAGAAATAGTCATTGCTGCTGGAAGCCTCATGTATAACCTTGAAGAAAAAGAAGACAAGTGGTCAAGTTTACAGACATCAAAGCCAGCCTCTGGCTGGAGGGCCGACGGCTTCAGGCCTGCCAATGAGGCAGCCACAGGTACTGGGCTCTCTCTGGGCCTTAAGCAGCTCTCAGAGCCCCTGAAGGTGTATGTTTTATAAATCCCAGGTGTCGTTCTCGGGGAGGTGTTTATTATTATTATTCTATGTGTGCAACACAAGCGAGAGCACAATTTCCCCGCGAAATATCAATTGGAGGGTAGGTTCCAGAAATCGTCTCCTCTGCACTTTCACCTCACCTGACGCTTCCTCAGCCACCCCCAACTCCCCCCAGAACATTTCAGCTCACGCAGCTGCCTGGGGTCTGGCTGTTGCGACCTCTCTTCAGTGCAGTGTGCGATGTTCACAGAGGCTCTTCTCCGGGAACCTGGGCCTGGCTGCCCTGGCCTCGGCCCTCTGATAGCCCCCACCCGTTCTCCGGACCACCTCCTGGAGGCCCTTGCTCACCCTGCACACACACTCTGGGCCTGTCCATGGTCTTCCTCACAGCAGACCCAGGCCCAGCCTTTAAGGGGTGGGCCAGCCCTCAGCTTGAGGGCCGAGAGCCAGGGAGGGGCCCTGCTTGAGGAAGTCCGTCCTCCCTTGCCCCTCCAAGAAACCAGGGTCCAAGGCCCCCAAAGTTCTGGCACTCTGCTATTATCTACCTCCAATCACGTAGACACCCAGAGGCTAAGCCACCGGGTGTCCTCCCCAGGAAGGAGCTGGGCTCTCCCTGGGCTCTGGAGAACAGCACCGGGCCACGCAGGACACCAGCTGCTCAGCGGCACCTAGAGTCTGCAGGCTCTGGGGGCACTTGCCACCTCCCTGGCACGTGGTTACAGGTAAGCCAGGCAGACCAGAGCATCTGTGGGCCCCACAGGGTGGCAGCTCCACCTCTGCATCAGGAATTGTCCACTGTCCCCTGTGTGCAGCTTAGAAATCAACCGCAAATCCTCTGGGAAGCTGACAGGCCAAATCGCTATCTCCTCCTGCCCGGAGTCCCACCAAAAGCCTCCATTTCCCAGGAAAAGCCTGAGAGTCCTGGACACTTCACAGGCAATGAGAATCCTCCCTCGTGCAAAGTGCCTGGCAAAGTAGAGCCTGCTGAAGGTCACAGGGGCAGGGAGGGTGTAGCCAGAGAAAATGAGGTCTCATCCCTTCCCCCACATGGTGACCCCGGCAGAGCTCGTGAGGGCAGGAGCCAGCCCCAGCGGCTCATTCCCCCTGCAGCTCGCCAGCCAGGAACGGGGAGGTTAATAAAACACAGGACGCGGGCCTCCCGGGGGACAGCTCTGGGCTGCCTCTGAAGTTTACAAAAGCAGCGCTTCTGATGCCTCAAAGGCTGCCTGCCACGGCTGCCTGTGAATTATTACACTGCAGGTTTTCAGGACATTCTGCCTGCAATGCCTTGGGAATTAGAGTAATTGTATTTTATCTGTTTGCCAAGAGTTTTCAGTAAACTCCTTTAATGTACTTTAAAACTCACAGCCTCGCACGGCAATGCCTGCCTCCCAGCTCACACACGAGCACTGGGCAAACGCAGGGTGATGTATGGGGCTGGAGAGGACACTATTCATATATTTACAACCTTTACCAAAACACACATTCATCTTAATGACATTACTTACACAGAGCCGAGCAAGAGGAGCCCTGTGAAGGTCACAGTCACGGGCGTTCCTCCCAGCTGGTCCCTTCGGCTTACAAAAGTACCCCAAGGGGGTCTTGTCCCTGGGGCTCCACCACATAGGCAATTGGGCCTCCTACCTCAGCCCTAGGAGCCAGAAACCTGGGCCAGGAAGACCAGCTGGCCTCGTGTCCTCCTGCCCCCACAGACTCCAGCAACCAGCTACCCCCAAATCATCTGCAATGCCTCCTTCCACCAGGACAGGGTGGTGGGGGGGGGGAGCGGTGCAGGGAGGATAAACAGGAGGGAAAGGAAGAGGAAGAGGAGGCAGAGGAGCCTGATAAGAAAGGAAGGAGAAGGTGGGTGGGGTTGGTGGAGAAGGTGCTGGAATGGAGTGTGGCAGGGGCACAGAGAACAAGGCAGAACACACTTGACCTTCAAGCCACACACACACACCCTTCAAAGCAAGGGTCCACTCCAGACAGTGCACGGAAGAGAAGCCGCCCAGGGGAATGGCACTGGGCAGCACTGCGCCAGGCCACCAGTGCCCGGGGGTCTTGGTGAGGGTTTCCACTCATGCCCTTCAGTGTCCCCATTTGGAAAAGAAGAAATTGGACCAAGGGATCCCTTGAGGCAGCCACACGACCACCAGGTACCGTGATCTCTCTCCCAGACAGTGGCATCCCCCTGCCACTGCCCCTGCTTCTGTCCCTGCCCTCCTGCAGCCTGCTCCACGTGGGAGCCAGAGCTACTCTGTTAAAGCCTAAACTGGGTCACGTCGCCCCTCTGCAGACCTCCAGTGCTTCCCTCCCCATCAGGGTAAAGGCCATTATCCCGAGTGAGACCTGCCAGGCCCCATCTGACCCAGCGCCCACCTACCCCAGCCACCGCTTCTCCTGCTGGACTAGCGGCCAGCCCCCTGCTGGCCCCCCAGCTTCCACCCGTTGTCCCCACTCCCCACCATCTAGTCTGCGCCTGGAGCAAGCAAAATGATGCCATCCCCTGCAGGTGCTCACGCACACTAATCCTTATGGCCTGGGAATCCGTTGCCTTACTTAGCAAAAGGGGTTTTGCAAATGGGATTAAGGGTGAGGATGGGGAGGGGTCGTCCAGAGGAGGGTGGCCCTAGTGAAGGAGGCGTGATGGTGGTAGAAGGTTGGAGAGGAGGCCCCAGGAGCCGGGCTCAGCGCACCCGTCGCTGGCTCTGAAATGTAGGAGGCTCCATGTGAGGGTGAGCGGGTGGCCTGCAGGAGCTCAGGGCAGCCCTGCTGGGAGTAAGAAGGAGGGACCTCAGTCCCACAACCACAGGCAACAGCGTCCCCCCCCACCCCCAGTGTGCCAGGGACCGCACTGCCTCCAGACAGGCACCCAGCCCTGCCTGCGTCCACTTTCAGCCCGGTGACACCATGTCCTACTTCCGACCTCCAGGACTGGGAGGTGATACGTGTGTATTGTTACAGCAGCAAGAGGAAACCAGTCCAATTCCCCACCCAAAAGCCCGGTAAGACGTGAGTCAGATCCCGTCCCGTCTCTGCTCCAGAGCCTGTAGCGGCCACTATGCCGACCCAGGGTCAACACCGAAGCGCTCACAAGGCCTCTAAGGCATCGCAGCAAACAAGAAGGCTGGCCCCTCCTCTGGAGCCCGGAAGCACTGGGGCAGTGGGCACTGGGAGAGCTCAGGTCCCTTTCAGCCTGAGTCTGGACACTGGCCAGAGGGGTCTGCCACGCCTGCTCCAGGTGGGGCTCCCTTTGCCGGGCATGGCCTCATGCCCAGAGGGCCCCAACATCACTGTTCCCTTGGGTGGGCCCCATGTGAGACGCACCGAGCTGGCAGGAGACACGGCAGAAACAGGAGCCCCGCCCTTCGGACCAGAAGCTCTGTCTGAGTAGGAATAAGGAAGTCTGGGAGCCTAACGTGGTGAGCCCGAGGATGAGCCTGCCCGTGTACCCAGCCCTGAGTAGCTGCCAGGGGTGTGATTGAGGAGGTATGTGCTAGACAATCTGGAGAGGTGGCACTTTTGTTTTAAAAATAAGATGAGACTTGCAGCTTTGGCACTAATGATTCTCAGGTCCTATCACCCTTAAAAATATCCCCCAAGATGTCGCTGCATTTTTAGCGTATCCTATTTCCCAGGCTGCAGACCTTCCCGGGCCCTGCGGGGTGGAGACTGCTGATGTGCGTCTGTGGAGGGAGCAGCTGCAGGTGGGGACCGGCCCCTCTGACGGGGGCAGGCTTGGGGCCACACTTCAGCTGCTGCTAGTTCAGAGCCAAGTGGGGGTGCCTGGCTCAGAACTTCTTGGGTGACCTTCTGTGGGGAGCTCAGGGATCAGCCACCAGCCTCCCCAAATGCTTCACTTCCTAATGTTCACATCAGGTTACAGGTCTCTTAGGGACACACCGAGACAGACACTCGGTGCACCTGGGAGCCCCGAAACCCTGGGCTTCCAGCCCGGAATGAACGGTGCTATAAGAGAAGCTCACAAGTCCCAAATCCACATCTGCTGTGTCCTGGTCTGTCCTGGGGGAGGTCAGGGACGGCACACCAGGATGACGAAGGGCTAGAAATGGACACGGCATCCCAAGATTAATCACAGGGTTTCAACTTTCCAGAGTTTCCCCGGCAGCTTTTCTCCCCGTGTGACCCATCTGGAAGAACATCTCTAACTTACTTCCTGGCGGCGGGGCCCCCCTGCTCCTGATTGGTGCCTGGCTATTCAGAGAAGAGAAACTTGCATGGGTGTTCGCCAGCTCTAAAAAGTAGCAGCGCAGGTCCTGGGTGGATTCAGTGTCTGGGTGGGTCAGATGATGTCAGCTGCTGTTTCGGATCATCTTCAGCAAGAGTCCCAGGCTGTGGTCCAGTGGGCTGAGCCCCGGGAAGGGGGTGCGGAGGGGGCCAGGAAAGCTGAACACCCCACAGCTGTCCTCTGAGTCTGTGGGCAGGGACACTCGGGGGCCAGGCTAAAGGGGAGATGAACCCCCTCTGGTCTTTGGGTCACCTCTCTGGTCTCTGAGGACGGCAGGCACTGCGGTTCAAGGGCCGGTGGAATATGGGGGACTTTCAGGTAGCAACCCTGAATGCCACTAAGCCAGCCCCACCTACTGGCCTTTGACTCACCAGGCTGCTGGCCCACATAGCTGGCTGGACCTATGGGCATTCACTTCCCTCTGGGTAGGTCTGGCTGGGGTCCAGAAGGGACCTAAGACTTGGCCTCCCTTCTGGCCACGCCCACCCCAATGATCGAATGAGGGCTGTGGATGCTTAAAAGCACAGATTCTGGAGTCAACGGCACCTGGGTTCAAGCCCCAGCTCTGCCACCTTCTGACTCTGACACCTGGAAACTGGGAATAAGCATAACATCTGGCTCATCCGGGGACTATGAGTCTTCAGCGAGATGCTGCACAGAAAGCTTTTGCTTCTGCAGAGTCCACCCTCGGGGCACACACAGGGCTGAGACAGAGACACTGGTGACCTCGCCAGCCACTGCCCTGGAGGTGGATGGTGGACACACATGCCTGGGCAAGGCCGCGCCCCATCCAGCACAGTGCTCCTTCTAGAATATTTATTTTAGAAGGTGCCCCCGGAGCCTGCAAACTGTGCCCAGGGCGCAGTGACCCCACCACCCCCACCGCAGCATGCTGGCCAGGTCAGGGCCAGAGGAGCCAGCCTGTGTCCTGGTCTCAGAGGCACAGCAGACAGCTCCAGGCTGGTGGTTTATTTCTAAGCTTCTCACCCCTTTCTGATGCTGCTCGGTTAATCATGGCCGGTGAAGATGGGACAAATAGACTTGCTAGGTTAGCAATTCCAGTCCAGACAAGGGCCGGTGAGGCCTGAGACCCATGGCTTCTATTACTGGAGCATATTTCAGCAAAGGCCTCTTAAATCGTGAAGGCTCCGGGGTAGAAGCTGTAGGGTGATGGATGTGCTCACTCTAATGGCTGGATGGGAGCTAGAAACCAAAGCAAAGAGCAAACTCACAGTGTTTGGTGCTTGGAAGTGGGCCCTCCTGGCCAGGTGCCGGGCCCTGGCTGCAGAGACCAGCTCGGACCGGGCGGGAGCCTGGCTGCTCTCAGGTTGGGGCCTACGTTGCCCCACTTGGGTAGAGTTGGGTGACCTGTGAGAGCAGCATGGATACCCGCCCAGAGGGCCAAGGGAGCCCTGGGCTGCAAGTCCGGTCACTGGCCACCAGCTCACTGGGGCCTTCAGGTGGGCCTCTTTGCCACCCTGTCCTGTGAGCCTGTGAAGCTGGATGGTCCATAACAGTAGTGAGGTCTGGGGCCCTCTCTCCCATCAGGGGCCGTAGCTTTGCAAAGCCAAGGGCGTGAGGGCCACCTGGTCATGAGCACTGCCACCAAAGATAGAACTCCAGTGACTTGAGACAGAGGAGCCCGTTTTCGCAGGGAGCTCCCAGTCACAGTGAGAGCAGAGGGGTCTGGGATCCCTCTCACTCAGGAGCTGCTCTCAGGACCCCGAGGACAGAGGCAGGAGGGGCTTAGGGCTCCGGCAGGCTAGGAGGAGACAGAGCTTGTCCACAGCGCTAACCCTCCCTCGGCCCAAAGCACTTCTGAGCCACACCGCAGGAGCAGGCTCACCTCTGGTTGCAAGACAACAGCACTTCCCAGAACATCTCACAGACACCCCACGCCCTCCCGTTGCTCCGCCCCTCTCGCCTCTCTGCCTTCCTCCTGCTCTTACAGTTCCCTCCTGCCTTTTTCCACCGGGCACCCCCCTTCCTGGCAGTGAAGGTGCACCCCAGCTCTCCACTAGTTCTAATAGGAAACGCAACTGAGCTGGGCTCCCCACTAAGAGAGGAGCCCTACCAATTGAACTCCCCAGGACTCTGAGGTGTGGGGAGGCAAAGCCAGGGTGCACAGTCGTCTCTGTGTCCCCAGTGCCACGTAGGTGTGCACACCCGTCCTACCTGCATAACTAACCTTTGTGAGTGGTCACGGATTATCCCAGGACAGAATGAACATGCAGCTCTGCCTGTAGAAAACCTCACCAAACCCTAACCCTAAATAGTAAAAGCTAAAATGTTTCACTTGTACTTATTGTCCACGCAAAAAAAAAAAAAAAAAAAAAAAAATTTTAAGCAAGAATTACATTACCATAGATTTGGTAGCAAAGGTATGAGGAGATACACAAAATTCCTATAGAACCGATACTTTTTCCGATGAATCAACAATAGCAGCCCAACGCCAATACGTGGCTCCAACACCGTGGCCACAAATAGATGCTAGAAAGATGGACAGAAATGCCCTTGACTGTACATTCTGCGCTGCGGGTGACAGATCAAGAAGACGAATAGTGGAAGTACAGACCTGCGGAAGGTGATGGATGGGGCCCAATAGCTGCCATATGGAGGGAACCGGCATTAGGCCCCCGGGACCGCTGTAATGAAATGCCGCAAATGGAGTGGCTTAAAGAGAAATTCCTTCCCTCGGAGTTCTGGGGACCAGCAGTCTAAAGCGAGGTGTCAGCAGAGCCAGGCTCCCCCGGAGGCTCGGGGCAGACTCCTCCCCGACATCTTCCTAGCCCCTGACGGTGGCCGTCCCTCCATGGCGCTCCCTAGACGGCAGTGACCTCACTCTGGTCTCTGCCCCTTTCGTCATGTGGCGTTCTCCCTGTCTGTGTCCCAACGGTCCCCTCTTCTTCTAAGGCCATCAATCATGCTGAGTCCAGGCCACTCTAACAATTTCATCTTAACTTGATTATATTTGCAAAGGACCTGCCTCCGGATAAGGTTACATTCGTGGCTACCAGGGGTTAGGACTTCAACATGGCTTTGTGGGTTGGGGGCGGGGGGGACACACACGACTCACCCCGTAACAAAACTCAGTGACAAGACCAGGAAGATACATTTTATGTGCAAGTGTGCTGGTGGCCTTAGTGCCGCCCCTTGGACTTGGTGCAGCTAAACGTCCACATCTGCAAACCTACTCGCACACGTGAAATCCACAGGCTTCCCAAAGCTCCCAAGCCTGTTACACCGTTTGTTGCCTCTCATGGTTCATTTCTGCTTCTATTTATTTATATATTTGCTCTTTCTTTGATCATTCGGACTAATGGCTCTGTAGATTTTTTTCAAAGGCTGAATTATTGGTTTTATCCATCGATACCCATTTTCTTCTGTCTTACATATTCAGTTTTATTATCGCATGCTTGCCTAGTTTTCTCGGCCCCTTTCATGCACCTCGAAGATCTGCCATGCAGAGGTTCCGTTCACTGTGTTGTGGGGCTTTTCCACCTTTCCCAGCAACGTGGGTGTTTAGAGTAATACAGTTTTTCTAAAGGGACTATTTTGGAAATATTCCATAGTTTTGATATTTTGTACTTTTTTTTAATTAGTCTGACCTTTGTTCTGGCTTTTCTTCTTGATTCAACTTTTATGAAACGTCCTTATAGTTGCATGCCCCAAAATTGCTTTAGATTCATTTCTAACCTTCTGGAGCCATGGCTGGGAAGGTGGTCCGTGGGATTTCGCCCACAGTCCAGCACACTCTAGGGGCAATGGCACAGTGTGGGGGCTCCACGTATGACCACTGGCTCAGCAAGTGTGTGGCCATGACCATGCCCAACGCCCCGGGCTGGGTGCCCTGGCAGGTGAGCCATGCCGAGTTGGCCTGCCTCAGGGCTCAGTCTGGGTACAATGTTGCTTTCAACAAAGGACCAGTTCAAAAATTAAATATGTTAATAATTGCAAAGCAAGCTAAACCTTTGTCTCCAAAGAAAGAAACCTTCACAAAGCATCGCAAAAGTTCTTCAAATCTTCTTTCTCTCCCTCTCGCTCTTTCAGCACCCCACCCACCTGCAGCCATGCCCACCCTTAAAAACTCTCCCACCCAGGCCTGGCCAGGTGGCTCAGGTGGTTGGAGCATCATCCCATATACCAGAAGGGTGTGGGTTCGATCCCCAGTCAGGGCACGTAAAGGAGGCAATCGACTGATATTTCTCTCTCTTCCCCCCCCGCCCCCAACCTCTTCCTCTCTCTCTAAAATCAATGAATATATCCTCGGATAAGGATTTAGAAAAAAGAAAAATAAATGTTAAAAAAGCTCTCCCACCCAGACCCTGTAGACCCTCTCACCTCTTCTGCCTCCCCTCCTTCCCCCTTCACTCTTTCTACTTCCAGCTGATGGCTCTCTGGCCTTCCCAGGGGAAAGTCCTCTGGTTGGGGATGATGGGAGAGAGGGTGGAGAGGAAGAGGGTTTCAATGCTTTCGTCCAGTCACACCTGCAAAAGGTGCCTCCTCTTCCCGCCTGGAGCCAGTGGTTGGGTGCACACCTGTGAGTCAACAGCAGAGGTCTGGGGACCTCCCTCCGAGTGCCAGACAGAGGGGGCTGTGGGCTGGCCCTGGCTCTCTACCCCGCTCCCAGTGACACCCAGGAGGCTAAGCCACCCACTTCAGAACACCCATTCCAGCTCTCTGAAATGGCGCACCCTCCTGGCTGACCCAGGCCTCTCCCTTCTGAGCTGGTCCTACTCTGCCCCAGCCAGCTACCCTGGCATCACTGCATTCACTCCACCTGGCTTGGTCCCTGTCTCACCTCCCCAGCATCACCACCTCGTACCCTCTCCCAGAGGCAGGAGACAGCAGGAAGACGCCCACCAGAGAGAGACTCGCCACGCCTTCCCAGGTCCTGCTCCTGCCAGTCCTATGACTTGGAACGGGCAATGGGTTATCTCTCAACCTTTGGTTATTTCTTACCTTTCAGGCCCCAGTTTAACAGCTAGAGACTGGAGCACATACCAAGTGCCAGGCACAATGCTGAGTGCTTTCCAAATATTGCTTCATTAGATCTCACCGTAACCAGATGGGACAGATGCAAGCCCCTCCAGCCCAGAGATGAGGAGACCGACACTCAGAGAGGTCAGCTCATGGGTCCAAGCCCCAGCCCTTGCGGAACCAGGGCTTACCTCCAGAGCCACCTGACCCCAAAGCCCCGGTCCCATGTATTTGCCTACCCTAAACATCACTGGTCCTGGGATGTTTCTCTGACTCCTCCCCTCTGTCCCTCCCACCCTACCTGGGTCTGTGCCTCCTCCGACTCCCAGTCCCCTGACTGGCCTGTGCATGGTCACTGTTTGCGTGCCTTTCTGCCTTTGTCACGAGACAAGGAGCTTGCTGAGAGCAGGAAATGGACTGGGGCTGTTAGCCGCTCTACTCCCAGCACTTAGCAAAGGGCTTAAAACTCATGAAGTGCTCAATAAATATTGGCTGGATGGATGGATGGATGGATGGATGGATGGACGGACGGACGGGAGGCGGACAGATGCTAAGTGCTGGGACATGGAGATTAATAAGGCACTACAGCTGCCTTCCGGGAACACTCAGCATGCAGGTATGAGAGCACAGACAAGCTGAGAATAAGGATGCAGTGACTGCAAGTGGGTGGAGCGCAGGACACGTCTGTCAGAGGCCGGTGCACGGGACACGTGCTCAGGGAGCCCGCTTCAGACGAGTGTTCTCAGGCGGGGCCTCAGATCTGCCAGAGGTGACGAAACCAAAGCTGCGGTGAATGGCCTTCCTCCAGGCACGTGTTATAGGATCGGCACAGTCTCTAAACTGGAAGACACATTTACGGCCTGCTCTAAACCTGAGAAATAAAACTAACTATCATGACTACCTTCTGCCAGGTTCATTTACTGAACAGTAAAGTGGGATTACATTTGGTTAAGGGGCAGTGAGCCCGAAAGAGCTGGAAAGTGAGAGGCGGTGAGTGCAGGGCCAGCACTCCCCCTGGGCCACAGAGTGAGCAGCAGCAGGTGGGGGGGGCGGGGGGCGGGGAGGGGGGATGGTAAATGCATTCTGCCCTCTGCAGAGGGGGGTGGAGAAGGGGGGCATACTTTGGGCTCAGCAAAGGCAAGCAGAGGCATGGGGGTTGTAAAGCTGGTTTGGGTCCTGGTGACAATTTCCAGGAAAAGGAAAGCAGCCTTTGCTCTGCACAGGACAGAGTGACACTGGCGTGGCAGGAGCAGGGGGTGGGCTGTTCACAGCTGCGCCTTAGGATGGCAGGAGGCTGCCTGAGTGGGGAGGCGGAACCGTCGGGAGGCGGTGCCCAAGGTCTCTGGCTGGTCACAGAGAAGCTGCTCTTTTGGCCTGGAGGGTCAGGTGCCTGCAGCGTGGTAAGCATCAAGAACTGAATTCCTACAGAGCTGCTGCCATCTGGGGTGAGTAGAAGCCCAGAGATGTTTCCGGGAACTGGGGAGGGGCTGAGGGGGCGGAAGGGGGCGGAGAGGGGCGGAAGGGGGCGGAAAGGGGCAGAGACAGGCAAAGGAACTGAAAATTACAAGCTGTCAGAGAAGTTTTCTGCCTAGTTACACTGTTGCAGTTTGGACCTCCAACATTAACTTGAATATTAATCATTTTGAAAAAATATACATATGCAAATATTTTTCCTGCTAAACACCTGTCGCCAAGATCCTGGTAATTGGCTTGCTCAGCAGCCACACTTGCATGGGGAACCTCGGCCCACCCACCCCTCTTTTCCTCTCAGCCTCACAGAACCCTGCTGCACACGAACCTCAAACTGCCCCCCACTGGGCCCCCTACTTGGTCCTGCACCTCCCTACAAGAGTGAACAGCCCAGGAGAGCCTCCACCTGCCTCAGCCCAGCCAGGGCTGGGTGCTCCCACAGGCGATCTCCCAACTAAAGTAGCCAGGCGTCTCTAAGGACAGTCTTCCTACTTCCCTCAATGCGCCTCCTGGAGGCATCTGCGCTGGGCCTGAGGGTCCGAGCCAGAGAAACCGGCTAAGGCAAAGGCTGGGGCCAACAAGGTAGCTCTGGTCTCCAAGCACTAGGCAGCACGAGATGCTCACTGCGGCCTCGGAGGGGACTGTGGCGGGGGAAGGGGCGTAGGACGCACCCACGCTGCTCCTAGGCCTCCAGGGAAAGCTCTGTAGTTTGGGAGAGCGGAGAAGCGCCTGGAAACCAATGGTGATCAATGTAATGGGCACGATGCCGAGGACAGTGGTGGCCGTTGGTGTTTATTCACACACGCACACACACACACGCCGTGCCAGACACTGAGCTAACTGCTCCCAGCCATTATCTCATGGAGCCCACCCCACGCGCCCCGCTATGACGGAACTGTCACCTCCACTTTACAGACAAGGAAGCGGCAGTCTGGGAGGGTCACGGCTCTCGCCCAGTGGTGGCATCAGGTCTGACCTGAGGTCTGACCCAAGAGCCTGTGTCATTAAACCCTGGGCCATGCTGTCCTTGACCACTTCCCCTGCCTTCACCCTCCTGGTTCTCAGTGTGGTCCCTGCAGCCTTGGCCTCTGGTCATCTCCCCTGCCCCTCCCCTGGCTTCTCTCCCTGCAGCTGCCTTACACCCCTCCCCTGGGGGGACCCCAGACCTCAGCCCCACCTCAGCCAGCACCCCCATCAACCCAGCCGCCGACTGCACCCCCACCCCACAGGCCCGGCCCTGCTCCCCGCCCTCCCCCTAAGCTGAGCTTCAGCTGGGACCCACGTGGGACAAGCCCCACATTTTCCAAGTGGGGTTGAAGGGCTTGGTCATTCTTTCAACAAGCACTCGCTGACCACAGGCCACTGCCAGCACTGTGCCAGACACGAGCAGAAGTGTCACACCTTCCGCACCCTCCTCTTCCCGGGTCTCAGACGGGGCCTATGGTCCCCGTACTCCTCTGCCTTCACCAACAGAGCTTCGGGGACAGATGGCACCAGCAGGGCCAGAAGCTTTGCCACCACTAGCCAGAGTTGTTCCTGGGAATGGCATGCCAGGGTGCAAGGACAGAAGGCAGGGACAGGCCTGGCACATGGGAACCAGGTAGGTTCTCCCACAGAGCAGGGGTGTGGGGACAGGGCTAGGTTTCATTGCCTTTTCTCAGGCATTTATTGGGGAGGGACATGGAGAAGTCCTGTCCTGAAGGAAGCAGACAGTCAGGTTAATGTCCCTGCAGCACTCTGTAGCTTGCAAACTTTCCCGACCCGTGACTTCATCCTTCTCTCTCACAGAAACCCGGAGGGGGAGGCAGCCTAGGAAGACTGCCCAATTCATAGATGAAGAAGCTGAGGCTCCAGGAGGGAAGCAAATTCCCTAACATAACACAGTTACTAAAATAAAATACACTATCGGTTGAATTCCTATGTGCGCCCCCCCGCCTCCCCACCTGGAGTGGGTGGGAGCAGGGTGGGGAAGGAGGCCTCTGTGCCACACCGTCCCCCTGCATGCCGAGCAGGGACGCTGCTGTGCATTTCTGACCTGGAGGGTCAGAGCTTGCTAAGCAGCCAGGCACATCTCCAATCCACACAGCAGGGCATGGGAGGTGATTTATTGCCATTTGTGACCAACACCCTGTGATCAGCAACCAAGCTCCTCTGTGACAAATTACGGTGCCTATTATCCCCTTGGCCCCACAGCAGACCCGGCCCAAGCCAGGAGCCAAGCACTCTGCTGGCCTGGGCTCGACCCCGCTGCATGGCCAGTGCCTCCTCCCCATGCCCCATGGGATGGGGAGGCTAATTTATTCGGATGCATGACAGCTAACTGGCTTATCTAACTACAATGAAATAATTTTCTGAATTATTCATGTGATATCTGAAATCACAAGTATAGGAACAAATTAGCTACCCAAAAACTGGAAGTGAAGGCTGCCTCATTAATAACACATCGGGCAGGGCAGGCAGGATAGCCAGGGCACAGAGGACTCAGCATGTCTGAGGAGGGCCCCGCTCCGAGGGGGCCACCCACGAGCCCGCCGGAGGACTGCCGGGGTCTGCGCTGAGACACCCGCGTCTCCTCTTTGAGGATGGGCCTGGCCTTCAGGTGTCCACATTTGGCTAGAACCTCTCTGTCAGGCCCTCTGACCCCTCTACCCTGCCCGGGTCATGAAGCAGTGGACTTCACGGAGTCCGGGCTCCGGATCCTCAGAGCTAGAGCATGTCTGGTTGGGAGCCGGTCACATTCCCGCTGTGAGGTTCCACCCATCTCTTATCCTAGGAAGGCTACCTGTAGTCCACAGACGACTCACGACCCCAACAGCCACCACCCCCTCCCAGGAGAGGTCTTGAAGAGGTTCTACTAGAACAGGGTGGCACTGTCTCTCTCTGGGACGCTGATAAAAGGGGACAGGCGAGGGGGAGAAAGCACCTCCCTCTCTGCCCCATCTGCACAGTGGAGTGGCTTCTCCACATGACCAGCCAGGAGCACAGGCTGGAGCTTTAGTGAATCAAGGGCTTCACAGCTCAGCCACAAACAGACGGGAAAACATGGGCAACCCACGCGGCCTCTCTGGCCTCAGTTTCCTGTTTTGGCACATGGGATCCGTAGCACCTGTCTGTCATAGGATCCTGTGACATACAGGAGCACTTCAAAGGGAAAAATGAGTGCCCAGGTGCCGAAGTTCCTGGGAACCATGGTAAAATCAGCTTTACCCAGGTCATTCATGTACCTGATTACACTCGAATTGTCCCACAAGGGGTAAGAGTGGCATCAGCAATGATCTCTTCAGCCGCACCCCTAATGCCAAGGTTTTACTCTTAGGGGTCTGGAGGCCCCTCCCAGCTCCTGTCCTAGGACTTCCGGGGGTCCTGGCCTGGCAGAGCTGGAGGTGCTTTGCCCCCCCAGGTAGGCTGCCTCCCAAGGCCGGTGTGAAAGGCTGCATGTTTCCACAAACAGGCTGGGTGAGCCTTGGAAATCATTAGCGAGGAGGCAGAGCCATCTCCAGCATGAGGAGGCTGCAGGACCCCTTAGAGCCTGCCCACAAGGGAGGCCCCTTCCAGGCCAAGGCAGGGTAGACCGGTGCACAGTAGTCAGGCGGGGAAGGAGAGGAAGCACTTGGTCAACTGAGGCATTTATAGCCTGAGTAGGACCTCGTATCCTCCAGATCTGACAGCTGACCCTCCAGAGGGACACAGGGGTCCTTTTTGCCACCTTGGGCAGCTTCGCCTTATCACTGTCACCCACTCACGATGTACAGGACTGTCCCCCCAGCATTCTTCCTGATGGCAGCACCCATGAGCCCACTGGCCTCTCCCGGAGCCCTGCCAGCGCAGACCTAGCCACAAGGAGCATGCTGGACACCCACAGTCCAGACAACAGGGTCCTCTGACCGTCCGCTGACACAGAAAGTCGCAGTGAACCAGGAGGCAGCAGGCTAGAGGGAGCAATCTACGGCCTCAGGTCCAACTTCCAAATACGTGCAATATCGTGACACCCCCCACTCCCAGAGCGAGCAAACAATCCTGTCACGCTTTGTTTCTGCAGGAAACAAATGTGTTCTTTAAAAAATGAACGTCAACAGTATACAGAAAACCTCATTTTATTGCACGTCACAAAACTATGTTTTCACCAGCAAAATGGCTAACGCACCGAAGGCTCGGGGAACGGAATGCATTTCTCAGCAATAAGGCATTTTTAATTAAGGCGTATGCACTGGTGTTTTAGACATAACGCTACTGCACACTGAACAGACTACTGTCTAGTGGAAATACAACTTTTATACACACGAAGCAACCAAACAATCCCTGTCACTCACTTTGTTGCAGTATTTGCTTTATGGGGGGGTGGTCTGCAGCCAGACCCACAACGTCTGCAAGGTGTGCCTGCACTTGAAAGTCATGGGAGGAGCAGAGGGAGGTTTGGGCACGGGCCCCACTTCTGCCAACCTCACTCAGGTGGGTGATTCTGAGCTACATCATGACTCGGAGAAGCTACACTGAGTCCCCACTCAGTGCGGTCGAAAGGTTCTGCGACTTCAAACATAATGACGTGTAAGGAAACCAAAGTCACCATTCGCTAGTTGATACAGACAAGAGTTCAGCGGCTAGTTATCACATCAGTGTCATAACAAAATGACGTTTGATGAAATGATGTTGTTCAAGGACCTGCTGTACATAAACCTTGAGGGCTTAAGACAGTTAATAGAAAAATGAAGAACGGTTCTTGAATTCCACCTAGCACGGGCTCGCTGCATACCCACTGTGTGCCCCAGGCTGCTGGAGGCAGGGATATGGAAGAAGAGGGTCGGGAGGAGACACGGTCACAGGCCTGCGCCCACTCTGGCAGTAGCCAGATACAGCGATAGTTAGGGGGCCCCAGGTTAGGCGGCCTCAGCTGACCTGCCATGCTCTGCTCCACAGCTGTTTCCTGATTCTCATTCTCCCGTGTCGATAGAGGCAGGATGGATGGATGGATGCATAGAAAGACAGACAGACAAAAAGCACTTCTTGAGTGAAGAACAAGCAAATTTTTCTCTGTGTCCTCGGGCTCTGGACGCAGGGGAGGCAGGCAAGGGAAGGTCTCAGAGCTGACCAGAGATTCGGAAGTAATGAGACCAAGGACAATAGAGCCCATCCTGCTGGGACCTCAGCACCAGGTGCAGGGAAGAGAGCAGATCAAACACCTGGGGAAGCCCCGTTCACACTCCAGGGGACCAACACCCTGACAGTGGAGACAGGAGGAAACCCAAAGACCCTTCTCTGGTGCCCAGAGACCTGAGCTCCGGAGCGCCTTGCCGCGTGAACCAGGAGCTGAGCATGCTGCAGTGCCAGCCCGAGAGCCACACACTGGCTGGGGCTTCCCGCTTTAAGAAGAGCAATCAACCAGAGACCACGAGCTGTCAGGAATTTAAACACAGAGCCAGGGCCTGGACGTTGCCACCACCAGTTCAGTGTGTTGGCCAGTGAGGTAGAAAGTAGGTCGCCGGCTCCCTGGTGCCAAGGTGCTGTATATTTTTATAACTAGGTTTGATCATCAAGTGATGAGCTTATAACATTGCTGTCCCCTAGGGCACGGCCTCAATTTATGAGCCTTATTTTTAACAGAAGAGGAACAGTTCTGAAACAAACACCACTAATACCTCAAGATCCCCTGGGAGGATCAGCATTCGGCGCAGAGAGATCAGATGCCGTATCAGGGCAGATGGGCTGGCCACAGAGTGAATCCTACATGCTGGGTGCGGGGGACGCCTCAGGCCGGGTATCCACAGGGCGTGCCCACCTGTGATCCAGATGTGATCTGCCTCTTCCTCCCTATTCCTAGAGCACTTTCTCCTCTCTGGGTGCCTGTACCTGCTCCTCAGATGACTCAAAGGGGCAGGCTGGGCTCATCGGATATTGGATCCATGAGGCCTCATCCAGTCGCCTGCACATCAGTCAGGGATGGAGCCCAGCCTTCATTTCTCGGGGTCCCGGGTCCTGTAGTGGCACCAGGCTTTCAGCCAGGGGCTCAGCCTGAAAGACATCCCAGGGAGACACCCCAGCATTCTGAGGCTGCAGTTGGCCCCCATGTGGCCAAGCCAGGCCTGATAACAAAGCCCTGAGTACTCACCAGAACTTGATCCCCCCCTCCTGGACCTCCAGCTGGACGGCACTTCCCAGCTGCCCCTCTGGCTGGTTGCGGCCATGCACCCAAGTCCTGACCTACAGAAGGTGGGCACAATGGTGTCCCTTGCCAGCCTGGCCAACACAAACCTCCCGTGGGAGAAATACCCTGCTGCTTTCTGTTCCGGCTGGCGTGCAGATGACCACTCAGTGACCATGGATCCCCGGCCACGTCATGACCTCAAAGGGGCCTGTGTGCCTGAATCAATAAATCAGCTGTCACCCCCGGGGGTGACAATAAACCAGGGCCACCCCCACTGGACTAGGATGAGTGAGAAACAAACTCCATAGCATCATTAATCTGAGCCACAGAAACGTCAAGGATTTTCTGAAGCTCCCAGGTCGCGGAGGGGCTGTGACCAATACTGACTGGCCAGAGGGCCGATGCAGGGTGGGAGTCTAAGAATCAGCCGCCCAGAAAAGGAATGGAGACCCGAGTGGGCTCAGTTCTGGCCAGAACTTACCACAGACAGACACACCTGGGTCCCGCGTGGGGCCTTCAGCCTCAGCAATAGAAGGCAGGAAAGAAGCGCCTGCCCTGGGCAAACCTGGCTCCCACAGATTCCCCCCCCCCCCCCCTCCACTATGGACAGAGGAGCACCCACAGCTGCTGATGGTATTCCCGTAGACACGGAGCGCGTGCCTGCCCCAGGTGATTCTGCTTTGACAAGTCAGTGCATTAAGCTACTCCGACTTCTCCGAGGGAACCTCGGGCCTGGAGCTCGGGATCTCGCTAGGCCTCTGCCTGGATTGCTCACTCTCACTGCCAGCCGTGACCAGCCTGCAAGTGGGACGTGACTTAAGCAGGCCTCACACAGCTCATTCTGAGAAGCTTGTGACTTCTGGGCAGGGAAAGAGAAGCAGGAGCCTGAGACAGGCACTCGCCGGGGACCTCAGGCCTGGCCTCGCGGGCCCCGCTGATATGGGGCAAAGAAGGCTGGTGAGGGTGACAGCAGAGGCAGCGTGTGGCGCGCTTTGCGCACATTAAGCCTTACCGAATGTTGGCTGATAGTCCCAGGCAAAGGGAAGTGCAGAAGAGGGAGGGGCTGAGGGCTCTGCCTGAGCCATGGAAGTCCCTGAGGCTCTGCACGTTTCCCCCGGCCAAGTCCCGAGGGGCAGACCCCTGGCTCAGAAGCTAACCTCGCGGAGAGAACGGCCTTCCAGCCTCGAGAGTCCACCTCGGAGCAGCCACATCAGCGCTGAAGCGCATCCTTACCTCGGGCGGCCTGCTCCGGCTCCGTCCATGTGACTCCAGGCCTCCAACGACGGTCCAGCCATACACAGCCAGCCATATGCATCCAGACAGATCCTGCTCTGGGGGTGGACAGGGAGCCTGGAGGGGAGGCGTAGGCAGGGGAGCTCCTAGTTACCCAAGGTGGAGGCTTCCGGCAGTGCTGGGGCGGGGCAGAGCTGGGCGCATGCGCACACCCAGGGCCACAGGAAAGCCCGGAGGCCTTCTGCCTGCCCCCTAAGCAACAGCCTCACAAACCGTCTGCAGACTGGCCGCAGCCTGCGGTATGCTAGCCAGTCGGAGGCCAGGCCCATGGCAGGGGCTCAAGGGCACCTTCGGAAGGCCAGCGTGGGAGCTGCACTGAGCAGACCACCTTCTCCCTAACCCTATTTAAGCCCTAACACGGAATCGCCTGGAGCCCAGGAGCATCGCCCTGACTTGTTGCTGCAGCTTCTCCTTTGTCCCAGGGCTTTCCTGGTGTCTGGAGAACAGCCCTGGAGGAGCCTGCCCCCCACTCCCCCTGGCCCAGCCCTTCCCTCTCCTGAGCCTTCCGTACTCACACTCTCTTCTTCCCCCCGAGTCCACCCTGACTGCTCACCAAGTGGGGTGCAAAGGGTACCTAGGCTCAGGAAATACTGCGTTTAATGGTGCCCACATTCAGGGACTGGGTAAATAAATCCCCTTTCTCTGCCTGCACTCTGAACTCATTCACAGAATAGGATACTAAGGCGGATACCCCCAGGCTCAGGCTAGCAGGGCAGGTGGCTGCACCTTGGCCACATACACTGCCTGAGCTGAGCTGGGACAGCTAAATCCTGGCATTGGCTGGGGCTGTGCTGCGAAATAAGGGATACACCTGCGCAGCGCAGCACTGCCCCCATGACCCACCACCACGCAGGAAACTGATTAATAGCGTTTCTTTGCAACCATGGCCCCAAGTTGTTTCCAGGAACTTTGTATCAGCCTGCCAGCATTGTTTTTTGGTAACAGTGAGATCAGTGACTTATGCCTGGTCTCAAAGAGACATCCAAAAGGCCTCCAAAATTAGGCCAGGACCACAGCAAGAAATATTCTCATGTGGCCAGCAAGGTATAAGGAGCCAAGACTCCACTCCCCACTCCCAGGTTCAAGGTGTTCCAGGTACCTGTTGGGGGATTCCTGGTCCAAGAGAAAAAGTGCCCTCAGCCCGTTGGAAAAGAAGACAACTGCTACATTGTGTCCTTGTCCCGCAATAAACCACAGATTCTTCAGCGTCACCCTGAGGGTCTTGCTGAGCCATTGTCTTTCATGCTGCACCCCGGAACCAGACACTGCAGTGGGATGGGACTCAAAATTTGGGAGCATTTCCACCTTCTTTAAGAAACAAAAAAGGGTTTTCTGAATTAAAGCTTGTGATCGTGGCAACTTGAATTTAAAATCAGACTTTCTAACGGAATCGAACACTATGCAATTAAGCAAATGAATGGCTAAGGAAATGATTATAAAGCACTTTGCGGACATGCTGTGTAGACGCAGGCAGAAGGAAACAAATGCGGTTCGGGAGAGTGCAGCACTGTGTCCTCCTGCGGGACCCCGAGCTCAGGTCTCCAAAACCTCCCCTTCGCCTGACAGCTCTGAAGCCAGGCACTTTGGGAGGAGTTGCACATCCCTGCCTCGGGGTTTGGGATTTGCCTGTGACCCTAGGTACCCATTGCACCCCACCTGGTGAGCAATCAGGGCGGCCTCAGGTGGGGAAGCTGCGAGAAGTTCTACCGTGGGTCAGGAAGTGGTCCCTTGCTGAGCCCTTTCCCCAGTTAAGTGGCTTTAACCACATAGGTTTATAACCTCTTCTGAGGCTTGAGACTACCTGCACATACCCCCCAGCCAGGTGGGAGCAAAGACTTCACCCCCCCCCACCCCGTGTCCTAGGTCGATCCAGATTCATTACAGTAATGGCTGAGACCCATGGAGAACAGGACACACGGCCTCCGGCACTAGAACTGCCTGGGAGCGGCTGGACAGAGTGGTCTCCCAGCATGTTGTTCCCTGTTCCTTTACCCAGAGAAGGCTTCTCAGGGGACATGGGGGTGTCAAGAAGGGACTGTTTGTGCCAGAGCCAGCTGAGCACCTTGGAAGGATGGTTCCGGGGAAAGGTGGAGTGAGAACAGAAGACTCACGAGAAAGGCTGCACATCGATCGCCCTGCCCACCCTGCCTGTTTCCAAGTGCAAGATCTCACAACCGCACTTAATACCCCCCTGCCGTTGGGATGTCTGGTGGCCCCATTCTCTGCAGTTCCACGCTGGGACTCCACCTCCACCACCGAGGACGGCCCCGGCCTCCTCGCTGGCAGGGCTCACACACTCTTCAGAAGCAGAATCCGTGCAGCAGCATCTCCTGCCCCTGCCCGGCTTATTGTCTGTCGCTCCAGAATGGTCTGTGCTCAGAGCAATCAGTCATTTCATAGGCCATCAATGCCTGGCCACGCACTGGGGACTGCACATCTGCAATTAAAGTTTCTAGACTGTAGTCACCATTGGACTGTAAATATGATGTAATTTTAATTAAGTTTGCTCTCCATGAGGGAAAAAAGCATCCAGAATCCAAACAGCATGGCTGGGACCACATCAAAATTACAACTAAACTATGTGAAAGAACTGCCTGAAACCTAGCTGAATGGAGTTCCTACAACTAGGGATTTAAGAAAGCCACAACAGACTGGTAGGAGGGGCAGAGATGGAGAAGGGGCTGGTCCCAAACCACGTGTGGTGGAAAAATCAGGAGGAATATCTCGGCTTCTGAGGTTCCCCCTAGGGAGGAAGGGATCCTAGACCCATACCAGGCCCCCCCAGCCCAGTGTTCCAGTGCCAGGAACAGAAATCCCCATAACTTCTGGCTGTAAACACCAGGAGGGATTGAGACTGAGGGCATCAGAGGGCTTCTGGAGCCCCAGGCACTTCCTCTTAAATGGCCTGTGCACAGACTTAACTCTGACTCACTCCCTCTGAGCTCCAGCACTTGGGCAGCAGCTCAAAACGCACCAGGAACAGATGGGGAGTAACTGAATTATCTGGCATCAGAGCAAGAGCTGCTGCGGGGTGGGGGTCAGCTTTCTTCCAGACAAAAGTGCTGGCAGAGGCCACTGTTCCTTGGATGAGCCCTCCCCCAACAAAGCCGACAGGCCAGTGCAGTATCTCAGTCTCCACCAACCTGGCTCACAATGTTCACCTCCCACTGAGGGTTCCCTGAGACCCTGCCCCACCCAACTTACAGACTCACCCAAGTTATTTCCAGTGGCTTTTCTATATGAATGGTCTGTCTTGGTTCATGCTTCAGACTTTCCTAAAACTTCCCGAACAAGCAGCATCTGACCTCAGTGTGCCCCACACCTCCCACTCTAGCAGCAGCCAGCCATGGTTCACAGCTTGGCCTCGCCCAGGCCCCTCCAAGCCCAGCACAAGTAGCAGCCGTCTGCAGATCACTTTGTAGCTCATCAGGTGCCAGCTGACATTGGCCTGCACCTCCCAGGAGGCCCCAGAGCCAGCACAGCTGGTAGGCAGCTTCAGACCACGTGGAAGCACCACCCAATCACCTCCACAAGTGACACACTCAAGAGGTGGACTCAGCAGGCACCAGAGCCCCATGTAGTAAGTCCTGCTCGGTGTGGTGGGCCCCTACACAGTGAATCCTCCATGTTGGTTGGTGGTCACAGCCAATCCTTGCAGCGAATCAGCCTGGGGATAAATCCCTCCCACTGATGTGCCAACAGCAATCAAGGGTCAACTACAAGAGGAAGGTGGGGCAGGGCACCTGGAGTTCCCAGCCTGGAGGATCAGAAGCTGTGCCACTGGATGCTACAGAATACCTACAACATAAGGCCACTCTACCAAGCCTGGGAGACATAGCAGCTCTACATAGTACATAGAAACAAACACAGGGAGTTTGCCAAAATGAGGAGACAAAGAAACATGTCCCAAATGAAAGAACAGAACAAAAGTCCTGAAAAAGAACTAAATAACATGGAGACAAGCAATCTAATCAACGCAGAGTTCAAAACACTGGTTATAAGGATGCTCAATGAACTTAGTGAGAACTTCAACAGCATAAAAAAGGACATGGCAACCACAAAAAACAGCCAGTCATAAATTAAGGATACACTGACTGAAATGAGCCCGGGCTGGTGTGGCTCAGTGGGTTGGGCTTCATCCCACAAACCAAAAGGTCACTGGTTTGATCCCCAGTAAGGGCACAAGCCTGGGTTGTGGGCCAGGTCCCCAGGTAGGGGTGTGTGAGAGGCAACCAATCAATCTTTCCCACATCAGTGTTTGTCTCCATCTCTTTCTCCCTCCCTTTCCCTCTCTCTAAAAATAAATAAATATGTGAAATGAAGATTAATCTACGAGGAATTAACAGTAGAGTAAATGAAACAGAGAATCAAATCAGCAATTAGGAATATAAGGAAGCAAAAAACACCCAATTAGAACAGCAAAAAAGAATCTAAACAAATGAGAATAGTGTAAGGAGCTTCTGAGACAACTTCAAACATAACAACACTTGCATGATGGGGATGCCAGAAGGAGAAGAGAAAGAGCAAGAAATTGAAAACCTATTGGAAAAAATAATGCCAAAAAAGTCCCTAATTTGGTAAAGGATATAGACATACAAATCCAGGAAGCACAGAGAGTCCCAATCAAGTTGAACTCAAAGAGGCCCACACTAAGATACACATTAATTAAAATGGAAAATATTAAAGACAAAAAGAGAATCTTAAAAGTAGCAAGACAAAAGCAGTTAGTTACCTACAAGGGAGATTCCATAACACTGTCAGATAATTTCTCAATAGAAACTTTGCAGGCCAAAAGGGAGTGGCATGAAATATTATTCAAAGTGATGAAAAGCAAGGACCTAAAACCAAAATTGCTCTACCCAGCAAAGCTATCATTTAGAATCAAAGGACAGATAAAGAACTACCCAGACAACAAAAAGCTAGAGGAGTTTATCAGCACCAAACCAGTATTACATGAAATGTTAAAAGGCCCAGATGCCCGCCCTAAGCTCTCAGCACCCCCTTCCTGCTCTGACCTCCTACCCCACTAGGAACCCAAACTTGGGGTCATTGTGCCCTGGGGCCTTCTTCCAGGCTTTAGCACAGTGTGGGCGATTCGTAGGAAACCTTGGGCCTGAGCTAAAGCCCATGCGGTTCTGTCTGTGTTGTTGTCTGTTTGTCAAGTCGATAGATAACAACAATGACAATGACAATGACAATGACAAAACTAGCCAACATTTGTTGTTCCTGTGCCAGCTACTAAGTTAAGCATTATCTTATAACATTCTCATATCGTTCTTTAGGGTAGATACTGTTATAATCCCATTTTATAGATGAAGAAATAGGGTTTATGTAAGCAAGCCATCTGTGGTGAGACAGAGTCTGGAATCCAGGGATCCCCACTTTTAACTCCTGTGCTTTTAAGGTCATTTTCAGAAAACCCATTTCATAGATGCCTGGCACTTCAGAGACAAATTATCCGCATAACAAAAAGATCTTTTATTTTGGGAAGATGGAGGCATAGGTAGACACACTGTGCCTCCTCACACAACCCAAAGAAGGATGACAACAAGTTTAAAAACAAAAACAACCAGAACTTCCAGAAAATGGAACTGTATGGAAATCTGACACCCAAGGAGTTAAAGAAGAAACATTCATCCAGACCTGTAGGAGGGGCGGAGATGGGCAGCCAGGCGGAGAGGACTCATGGCAAGGTGGCAGCTGGAGGACCAGGGCCGACAAGGCAGCAGCTGGCAGAGTGGGTGGTCCCACATTTGTGTGCGGATAAGCCAGGAGGAACAACTGGGGAGCAAGACAGACTCCACAGCCCAGGGTTCCAGTGTGGGGAAATAAAGCCTCAAAACCTCTGACTGTAAAAACTTGTGGGGGTTGTGGCAGCAGGAGAAATGCCCAACCTCACAGGAGAATTCATTGTAGAGACCCACAGAGTCCTAGAACATATACAAACCCATTCACCCAGGAATCAGCACCAGAAGGTTCCAATTTGCTTGAGGGTAGCAGAAGAAGTGACTGAAAGCTGAGCAAGCGGCATTGTTCCCTCTCAGACCTCTCCCCCATATACAGTGCCACAATGCAGCAGTGAAGTGGGTAGCCCCGCCCTAGCAAATAGTTAAGTCTCCGCCCCTTACTATGTAACAAGCACCTTGAGACAAAAAAAAAAAAAAAAAAAAAAAAAAAAAAAAAAAAAAAAAAAAAAAAAAAAAAAAAAAAAAAAAAAAAAAAAAAAAAAAAAAAAAAAAAAAAAAAAAAAAAAAAAAGGCCCAAATGAAAGAACAGGTCAAAGCTCCAGAAAAAAATACAACATACAACTAAGCAAAGAAGAGATAGCTAACCTATCAGATACACAATTCAGGATGCTCACAGAATTGGTTGAGTATGGTCGCAAAATAGAGGAAAATGTGAAGGCTATGAAAAGTGAAATAAAGTGTACAGGGAACCAACAGTGACAGGAAGGAAATCGAGACTCAAATCAATGATTTGGACCAGAAGGAAGAAAGAAACATTCAACCAGAGCAGAATGAAGAAACAAGAATTCAAAAAAATGAGGAGAGGCTTAGGAACCTCCAAGACAACTTTAAATGTTCCAACATCCAAATTATCAGGGTGCCAGCAGAAGAGGAAGAGCAAGAAATTGAAAACTTATCTTAAAAAGTAATGAGGAGAACTTCCCCAACCTAACAAAGGAAATAGACTTCCAGGAAGTCCAGGAAGCTCAGAGAGTCCCAAAGAAACTGGACCCAAGGAAGCACACACCAAAGCACATCATAATTAAATTACCCAAGATTAAAGATAAGGAGAGAATCTGAAAAGCAGCAAGAGAAAAGGAGAGAGTTACCTACAAAGGAGTTCCCATAAGACTGTCAGCTGATTTCTCAAAAGAAACCTTGCAGGCAAGAAGGGGCTGGCAAGAAGTATTCCAAGTCATGAAAGGCAAGGATCTACATCCAAAATTACTCTATCCAG
>VMDR010006352.1:0-45965 GCA_007922815.1 Macrotus californicus
TGGGGACCTGGCCTATAACCCAGGCATGTGCCCTGACTGGGAATTGAACTGAAGACACTTTGGTTCGCAGTCTGGCGCTCAATCCACTGAGCCCCAGCAGCCTGGTGATTTTTTTATGTAAATTATGGAATCAGCTTATGAGTTGTACAATAATTCATTTTGGGATTTAACAATTGGGATTATACTTACTCTATACATCAATTTGGGGAGAACTAACATTTCTATAATATTGAGTGTTCCAACCCATGAATGGGAAATATTTCTCTATTTTATTTATTATCATGCCAAACATTTTTTAATTCATAATTTTATGCATAAGGATCTTGGAGCTCTTTTGCTAGATTTACCCCTTTATAGTGATATTTAATATAAATATATAAAATATATTTTGTGTTTAAATATATAAGTACATATTTATATTACTTTGCATATTTAAAAATATTTCATAATTTATTGTGGGAATATGGAAATACAATAGAATTTTTGTATATTGATTTAGTGCCTGTGGATCTTGCTAAACTCTCTTTAATACTTATATTTCTAAATTATTTAAATTTTCTATATATAGGCAATAATGATATTTGTGAGTAATGACGATTTATTTTCCTCCTTTTCAAAAATGTTAGTCTTGTCTCTTTTTCTTGCCTTACTGTGCTGAGACTTCCAGTTTAATGCTGAAAATGTTTTCATGAAAGGGTGTTGTTTTTTCAAATGCTTTTCCCACCTCACTTGATATAATCGTGTGAATTTTCTTTTTTTTTTTAATTTTATTTATTTATTTTTAGAGAGAGGGGAAGGGAGGGAGAAAGAGAGGGAGAGAAACATCAATACGTGAGAGAAACATCAATTGGGTGCCTCTCACACACCCCAAATGGGGAACCTGGCCTGCAACCCAGGCATGTGCCCTGACTGGAAATTGAACCGGTCACCCTTTGGTTCGCAGGCTGGCACTCAGTCCACTGAGCCACACCAGCCAGGGCTGATTTTTCTTATTTAGCCTGTTATTATGGTAGATTGCATTGGCTGAACTTTGAATACTGGACCAACCTAAGGCATTCAACCTCCCAACTGGATGAAGTCGTCCAGAATTGTACCTAGAGTTACACCGTTGCTCTGTCATCACTGTTTACCTCTGTGTGTTTCTGATAATTCTGTCATATATTAATCTTCAGAATTTTGGCATCAAGAATTAATTAGAATTTACTGGACTTGTGCGTTTCATCTTTCCCCACTGTTTTTACATACAACGTCTCTCACATAGTTCCAGTTATTTTTTAAAAATGTTTATTGGGAGAACTTTCTGAATAAAGTTTCTTTTCTAGAAAGATTATAAGGGTGTGTTGTTTCTGTGTTTTCACATGGCAGAGAGTGTCTTTTTAACCCTCGGATCTGTCAGTGGTCAGCTGTGTGCGGAGTGCCGGACTCACAGCCCACGCCCCTCAGAAGTCGGTAGGCCCTGTTCCGCCGACTTTTACGTTCTGGGCTGCAGAGCAGGAGGCCTGTGCCCGTCATTCTCCTTTCCTGTCAGGGAATCTGCTTTTCTTCTGCAGAAGAGTCTATAGAACTGTTCTGGTGTATATCAATACTTACTCTTGGATTTACGTAGGTATGTTTCTGGCCAAAACTCTTTCCTGCTGATTGATAAACCTTTTATGAGAAAAATATCCAATACATCTGTTCAGTGAAATGCATTTTTTCCTCTTTATTATTTGTCTTTCATCTGCTTTGTCTTCTCCCCATGGATTCTATAATGGACCCCCTGGTCCATCTTTTATGCCTTTCATCTTTCCTGAAATAACTTAAATCTCTATCTTTTTTCTCTGAGTCTAGGAGAGCAAGTTATTTTTCATTTTAAAATTCATTTTAAAGTATTGTCCTATCTACTTCTAAATATTTTTAATGAAATTTATTTGATTAATAATGTAGTTTTTTTAACCTAAGAAAATATGTTTATCTGCCAGTCATCTTTTCTCCTAGCCTCTTTTTTTAATAGTGTGCTTGTTTTCCTGATTCAACAGCCTCTTGAATTTCTCTGGGAATACTAATAAGAATTTTCTTTAACATTTATTTCATCTTCCTGCAATAACTCTTTTTCAGCAAAGACTGTTTGTTTTGGTTGTTAGTTTCCTCTCTATTGAGTTACAAGTTTCTATCAACTATCAGAAGTCTACCATTCTGCTCATTCTTTCCCCTGGACTCTGGATTGATTAGTGTTGCTTAGGTGGCCTGGAATTCCTCACGAATTATGCGGGTGACTCTTACATGTCTCCTGGTGAGCATCACTTCCATCTCCCTCCGACCTTGTGTGGCTTTGGGGATTCTTAGCTAGAAAGCAAGTGATGGTCGCCACTTGGCTGCATGGTTGGTCGAACAAGGTCAGGCGGTTAATAGAACTAATCTGATCCTCCTTGACTCACATCGGCTTCCACATCACTCGATGGCCCATCGGAGGCCAATGCTATCTAGGGACAGAACCCAGAGACGAGACGAAAAATGTGTTTAGAAAGGGAGAGGGCAAGAAGCCTGAATCTTTGAGTTTTGCATCTGTCTGGCCACATCTTCTTCACTGTCCTCTCTGCTCTCAGAGTTTGAATGTGGGCCCTTGATTAAGGAGAAGGGAAAGGGGCTAATTATGGAGACATAGGGAGGAAACAGTTCAGGAAATAGTTTTAAGAGTTAATAAGGACAAAAAACAACACACATAGAAATAAAAATATTAGTACCATTTAATATTGAATAGGAAGAGTTGAACACTAGCATAAAGGTAAAAACCCATTCAACACATTCAAAGGAAGCAAGCAAGGAGCCCTTGAGTTACAGACCTTCAGACCAGAGCTTTTTATAAGTTAAGCAATAAAACTTGAAGACTTACTTTTTCTTGACATCAACTTGTTCACTATACATCGCAGAGATAGAGAACTATAAGACTACCCCCTGGAATATACTTTTGTGGACCTGCTTATAGGATGAGGTGAAAAAAGTCCCGTAAAATGTTTCCTTTTCACGAAGAGCCACCCTGTGGAATGAGATTTACCTACGTAACCTCCGAGGCAGTTGGCCCTGCATCTTGGCCTCTGTGATTCTCAGGTGAGAGCAACCAGGGAAAGAACCATCAGAACTTTTCCAACATCACTGGGCGAAATGTTTGCGAAATACCAAGTCTCTCACAGCAGCCTTCACATCCTTGTTCCTCAGGCTGTAGATGATGGGGTTGAGCATGGGGGTCACCACCCCGTAGAAGAGGGAGATAAACTTGTCTGAAAGGTCCTGTTTGTCTGCTCCTAGTGAGTCCTTGGATTTGGGCTTTGCATACATGAACAGGATGGTCCCATAGAAGACGATCACGACTGTGAGGTGGGCAGAGCAGGTAGAGAAGGCCTTTTTCCTCCCCTCAGCTGAGGGGATCCTCAGGATGGTAGTGATGATAAACACATAGGAGAAAGAGATAGACAGAACTGGGACCCCCAGGAAGACCACATTGGCCACCGTCATACTGATCACATTGATGGAGATGTCAGCACAGGCCAACTTCAGGACAGCCAGGATCTCACAGGTGAAGTGGTTGATGATGTTGTCCCCGCAGAAGGGCAGTCGCATTGCTAGGGATGTCTGCACCATGGCAGTGGAGCTTCCAGCTGCCCAGGAGCCGGCAGCCATGGGCACGTAGGCAGCCTTGCTCATGACCATGGGGTACCTCAGGGGGTTGCAGATGGCCACATAGCAGTCAAACGCCATCATGCCCAGGAGCACACACTCTGTGGCTCCCATGGCAAAGGAGAGGAACATCTGCACGGCACAGGCTGAGAAGGAGATGGTCTTCCTGGGGGTCAGGAAGCTGTCGAGGATGAGGGGGACTGAGGAGGTCGTGTAGCAGATGTCCAGGAAGGAGAGGTTCCGCAGGAAGAAGTACATGGGCGTGTCCAGGCGGGAGTCAAGGACAGTCACCAGGATGAGGACCCCATTGCCCAGCAGGACCACCAGGTACATCAGCAGGATCAGTACAAAAAATGTGTTCACCAACTTTGGGTGGGCAGAGAGGCCCAGGAGAATGAATCCCGCCACCGGGGAGGTCCGGTTGGACCTGTCCATTGTGAATCTACTGTCACCTGCAAGAACTCAGAAAGCCAGCTTCATGGTTCTCTGACGCCCAGAGTAGCCAGAAAGCCAGTGAGGAAACTCCCTCTGCTGAGCAGCTGGAGAACCACTGTGGCAACGTGGATGGCTCTCTTTGTTGCTCTAAGTAAAATGCAGAGAATTAGATCAAAATCTACTTGAGATATTTGGCTATTCCACAGAGATGTTTGAAATGTCACCTGATTGGATTCAACGTTCCTAATCACAAGAGAGGAATTACACATTTACTTTCAGTTATACCATGTGTGGCTGGTTCATTGTAATCAATTTTGTGAGAGGTGTTATCTTTCGTTTGTATTTGTTCCCCTTTGGAACATCGATCTGGTTGAACTAACTGGTGTTCATCTTAAATTCCCAACCATTTCCCTCTCGAGGCTCTTTTGGATATGACTTTCTTCCTCGTTCACAGTTCTCTGACACTCCACAGGCCCCTGAGCTATTCATTCATTTGTGCTTTCACTCGCTTCCCAACCTCCTCTGGAGCAATTGCCAGAACTGGCCTTCGCCAGTCCCTCCACGTGTGGTCATCATTAAGTCCCCTTTCTTCTCTGGGCCTCCCTTCCATAC
The DNA here is from genome assembly GCA_007922815.1 of Macrotus californicus. Classification (NCBI taxonomy): domain Eukaryota; kingdom Metazoa; phylum Chordata; class Mammalia; order Chiroptera; family Phyllostomidae; genus Macrotus; species Macrotus californicus. Next base: position 4,702 of record VMDR010006352.1, read on the forward strand.
CAGTACTCGCTTTGGAATGGGTTATTTTTAGCAGTATTCCCGGACCTAAATGACCTCGTGAACTCCTCATTTCTGGACTTTCTGTCATATCGCTGAGGTGTCCCTTTCCTTTCCCTTCAAGCTACCCCCCACACCATGTACTCTCAAGGGATGAAGCCAGCAATGGAGCTGGGCCCACAAGAGGGAACACATTCTTTTTGAAGTGCTCGCTTACCTTTTTCTGGCAAATAGGTAGATAAAGAAAATTACTTCTCTGAGGTCTGAGAGTCCAGAGTCTGAATGAAAGCAGACAATCTGGTCTGAAGTAGCAGTCAGAGGAGTTACAGCCTGAAATGGGTGAAAGTCTAAGTTTTCTTGTCCTTGAATAAAATCCACATAGGACCGTCTATTGTGTATGTGAAGCCATTTAAAAACCGCCTTGCTGTTGGGATTATATGAGTCTCTGAAGTAATTTAAAGTTGAGAAACTAAAGTGGCAAAGTTCAGAAACTTTATACACCTGGGATTATGTCCCCAAGATCCAATTTATTCTGAAGTCCCTCCAGAAATTCTTCCCCTCCCTCGCTAAGAACCCATCCTGCTGCACTATTGAGTGCACCAGAGAAGAAGGGTCATTCTGGTCCTACCAGAACTAACACCAACCCCCCTCTCACCCAGAGGCTATGATAGATGCAAGAGGATATGAAACCCTCGGCACAGGACAAATCCCTGGAGCTCAGTAGTACCCTTGGCCATTTCCAAATTCAGGATCTCAAGGGTTGGAAAGAAGCAAGTGACCAGAAGGTACCCTCTTGTCTGTGTCCCACCCAATAGATTCTGAACTCCTATCATAGGCCAGGCCTTTAAAGGGCATTGGAAGGGTCATAAATGAGTCTGGTCTGGGCTCCTCCCAGGAGACTTTCACAGCAGCTGTGGACTTGCAAAAGGCCCGTTGACCGCAGAAGTGATGTCCTGTTGTCTGAAGTCTGTATTACATGTGTATGCATGAGTATCCCATAGCTGTGCTTCTGTGAAGGCAGGGCTGGTTTGCCATTGGGATCTGGTGTCCTCCGCTTCCAAGATCCGAGTTGAGAGTTGTGACCACCTAGACAGCAGACTGAAGCGTCTTAAACCAGGAACACTGTGTTCTGAGATGCCATAGTTTCTCAGCTGCATCTTAGTCTCCTCCTTCTGTTTAATACCAGTACTGGAGGTGATGGGTGGCACATGTTAAGCTCTTGTTGCCTAGATGTCCTTGGTGTCCAAAAGGTGCCCAATGTCAGGAACAAATAAAAGCCTTGGGTGATCCCTCCCACTTCTTTCACAAGTGACACACACCTGCCACGTGCATCGGCTTCTAAAAATCTTAGAATCAAGTATATGCCACATTCACGGTCATGAATCATTGTGCCTTGCATTGATTTTTTTCTTTCTGTGAAATATAAGGAAGAGTGTAAAAACTGTATGTGTAATATTTAAGGAAAAATGACAAAATACATGCCATGTACTACCACAGGTTAAGAATTAGAATGTTCCGGTGCCTTAGCATCCCCTCTTATTTCTCAGCCCAATTAGTCTCTCTTATGTTTCTTCCAGAGGTAATCACTATACTGACTTCCATGGAAATCATTTTATTTTAGGCCAAACTGAATGATACCCACCTCACCCCACAACCCCGATACTCGGATGATTCAAACACTAGCCTAGGTGCTGCTGTGAAGAGATTTTGTCGATGTAACTTAAGTCCGACGTCAGCTGACTTCAAGAATAGATTATCCAAGTGAGCCAGACCCAATCAAGGTTAGCCCTTTAAAGCAGAGAGTTTTCTCTGGCTAATAGCAGAGGTAGAAGACAGATTCAAAGCATGGGAAGTATTTCACTCACCATTTCTGGACTTCAGGATGGGGATGGGGACCACAGCAAGGACCAGATGACTACCCCAAGAAGCTGAGAGTGACCCCTTGCCAATAACCAGCAAGGAAACCAGGACTGCAGGCCAACAGCCATCCCCAAACTGGATTCTGCCAACAGTCTGAATTTTCTCAGAACCCACCCACACTTCTCCCTTACAGAACTGCTAGGTAGTAATCAGAGGCTGTTTGAAGCTGCTAGTTTTGTGGCAGTTTGTTACGCAGCAGCAAACACTGAATATATGCTCTCGTGATTTTCTTCATAGTTTTACCACCTGCAGATGTATCCTGGTACAGTGCATGTTCCATTTCATAGAACTTAGTAACAATCACAAGCCTAGCTTTTGATGTAAAGGGAAAAACTGCCACTGTCTGGGGGAAGACTCACCTGGGAATATAAGCTTGGGGTGTTCGCCCCCTCAGGGGGAGTCAGGCACGGCTGTGGTGAGGCCGGATTCCAGAGACCTGGCGGAAACACCGTCAGAGGAAGCGGTCGCTGTATGTGTTCTGCTGCCGAGCTCTCACTGTGGCTTATTTCCCACTCTTAGGAACAGGCCAAAGTAGGATATGTATGTGGGATGAAATGAGTGTCCTCAGCTAATGCAAGCAGCAAGCCATGGAGAGAGAAGAGGGAATTTTTATCAGTGCATGGTCCAGATAGGGCAAGTACAGGAAAGACTGTCAGAGGGAAAACCAGTGTCCCAGCTCAAAGGCAGTCAGGAGGAAGGAGGTCTCCCTTAGCCTCTTTGTTCTATTCAGGCCTTCAGCTGACCAGTGAGGCCCACCCACACCAAGCAGGAGAATCTGCTTTATTCAGTCTATCAATTCAGATGTTAATCACATCCAGAAACACCCTCACAGATACACCCACCCAGAATATGGTTTGACCAAATACCTGGGCACCCCATGGCCCAGGTAAGTGCAAAATTAACCACCCCAGTGTGGTGTGGGATTCTAGGAACTTGCTGGAAATCATCTTTCTTCTGAATTTGATGGCCCTGCTGGTGCAAAGTCAAAAGCCATTGTAGCTCTTGACTCTTGGTGACGAGGGCTGTCTCCTCCCTGAAAGGGACAGTCCCCAGGCTCTCAGCCGCGTCCATTGTGCATCCACACCCATTGTCCGTCTGTCAGTCCAGAGAGCTGTTGGCTCTTCTGTAGGGAACACACCTTTTGTTGGGCTAGATAAGGGACAGTTGACCAATGTTATGGATGAGGGAGGGGGTATAGGGACTGGGTTTTTAAATATATTTGTTATCGAATCCTTCTTGTTTTAGTAGTACCCCCTTCTCCCGGGTCCCAAAGGTGACTTCCTCTGTGTTAGAAATCTGGTTGTTGCCCAGCCCTCCTAGTTTCTGGTTTAGGATTTGGTGCCATCAACTCCACTATGGAAATGACTATTCACATTTTCCCAGCCTTCAAAGTGTTATTATTCTCATGTGCCCCTTCTTTCCCTTAACCTTGTGGATTTTGTCATTGCAAAAATTAAACAAAACAAAAAAACCCCACTATTATTGTAGTTTTCATGGGTTTCAGGAAGGAACAAAATTAGATGTATGTGTTCAGTCCTCCTTTATGACTCAGTCCTGATGCCATGCAGTTTCTAACATCCTCTTTTGTTTTCTTATTTATTTTATTGTTTCTTGTCTGTTTCTCTCCTGCTAGGATGTAAGCTTCACGGAGGCCGGGTTTCGCCCTGTGTTGCTCACAGATGAATCCTGACATGCAGCAGGCACTTGATGAATAGTTGCTGACTGAACGAACAAATGAATTTTTGACCCACACCTGTTTTCTTCTTTACCTCATTTTAGTTCTTCTTTTTCTGTTTTATCTTCTCTTTATCTCATCAATTTTAATTTCTAGTTTTGTACACATTTTAGGATGTGCATAACATATTGGTATAGTAAAATGTTTACACATTTTATAAACAAACAGTGTGAATTGTCAGGAAGCATGATGTTAAAACCCAGCAGGCCCTTGGCCCCAGTACTGAGGCTACAATGCAAGCACTGTGATAATCTGGGATTTGTTTCAAAATAATCCAGGAGAGGGCCAAGTAATCCATGACGGTGCGGATGGACAGGATTGGCCGTGGGCGGACCATTGTTGGATTTGAGATTAATACCTAAGGATTCGTTTTATTATTCTCCCCCCATTTCTATAGGCTTTAATTTGCCCATATAATGAAAGAAATATGGCTCCTCCAAGTTGTAGCTCATTCACGTATTGCAGCCTCTATTTCTGTCTTCACGTGAGTTCAGTTCGCTTCATGCATCTGATTTGTCATCTCTCTGCAGACCAGCTTTCTCTGTCATACAAGGCACATGGCCACATCAGTTCTGGAATTATTTGGTTCCTCAGTTCAAGAGTCCTGTACCAACTAACAAGGGTCTCTGTATCCAAATCTCAAAGTCCTTGGAGAAAAATTATGATTATCCAAATTTTGGTCAAGAGTCTAATTATCTGTGACCAGGACAAGGGGTATGACCATCCTTTCACCAGGTGCTAGGGAAGGAGGCATTCTGCCTCGGGGAGGCTTTCTCGCTAGTATGCCACAGCTTCCCAATACACCAAGCTCAGAGACCCCCAGCAACATCACTAAGTAGGACATGTATGACCTCAGACCCCAGGTGAATTGCTTCCAGCCATGAATAGACTCATCTACTTACCCCAAGGTGCCATTCAAACCCTGTTATTTTCTATGTGTTTTATACCAAGGAAAAGATTGGGAAATGTTGAACTAAGGAGGTGGGCGTTGTGGGAGTGGTAGGCAGATGCCCAGGAAGTTATCTACAATATGAAACAAACTGATGTTATGACCATGTAAGTAGGGGAGCTGGAATCTCACCAAGGTCTGTTTCCGAAGCTTCTGTTGCTAACACTATGCTGTACTGCCTTACCCAACCATTCTACGTGATTTTTGCTAAGTATTTCCAGTGTTCATAGATTATATAAAAAGAGAACATGTATTACTTGAGCATTGGAGTAATTGGAGTAGGGGTAAGCCGTTTACACCCGTCATCAATCAGTCATTGGATGTGGGCTGCCCCAAGGAAGGGGTATGATGTTGGGTGACTCCGCTCTTTTTTAGCTAAGAGCCCTCCTTAGCTAATTCCTGAAGATGACTGACAGCTGCAGGCTGTCCGCTGGCAGTGCTTTCAGCAGCTAGAACACCTCCTTCAGCCCTGTAGGAAGATCTGGATGGGAATAAGGCATAGTTTTCCAAGTCAAAACTAGTGAAATGAAATATGTTGAAAGGGAATTTTGCTCTGCAGGTATGCTTCATTTTTAAGTCAGTTCTTGACTTGTAAAGGCTGGAAATAATGTCATTCTCTTCGTGGTGAGCTAAAAAGTACATAGAATGACTCCATGCTTAATAGGGAAAGGCAAAGTCACACCAGGGTGGGACAGATAATACTGTCTTTGAAATGATGAAACAGGAACGTGCCTCACGTGCTCACTCTGACAGGCTCAGACTACTTTAGAGCCCACACAGGCAGTGACCAGAGTGCATGTCTGCCAATATGGGCAGGAGAGCACCATGGGGCCAAAGAGAGTTACTAGCTACATCTCAGGCAGGAGGAACCCCAGTCACCCCAGCAAGGCAGAAAGAGAGCTTTTTCTTTTTTTCACTAAAACATTTTGATTCTCAGGAAAAAATGGTTATCCAATTGCAAGGAAAAAGAAATGTTCAAAGTTCTCTGCTTCATAAATTTTGCCCTTTTTAATTTCATTACTAACTGAGATCCTCACACACTTTATAATAGTGAGGAATTGTAACCCACCCCACCACTCTTTCGACATTGCTTCTGTAAATGCTGACTCTGACCAATACGTAGCTTGTAGATAAACAGCATGTTTGGAATGACAGTCTCCGAACTACAGTCATTCCAGCTCTGGGAGATTTGCTGACCTTCAACCATAAAGCCAGGATGACTCACCCCAGACCATCACTTGACCAGTTTTGAGGTCCTTGTCTGAAGGGACTGTGCTGGTCTGCACGTAGAGAGCGTTTCAACACCCTCCCCTTGATCTCTTTGTTCTGCTTTCCCTCCCCTCCTTATAAAACCCTCTGCTGGCACTGAGATGTTAACACGGTTTTTGAAGCACGAACCTGCCATCTTCTCAGGTTCCTGGCACCTCAAATAAAACCACGTTCCTTCTCACCAGCACCTACCTGTCTCACAAATTTGACTTTCATGGTGGCAGGCAGTCGAACCTGTGGGGTCATTTTTCCCGGTTTCAATTTTACCTCTGGACATCTTGTCAGGTATCTTACTTCATCTTCTGCGGGTCTTGCTATTCTGACTCCTGCTGTGGCAGCCTGCTCTACTCTCTCCCAAAAGGTCCATTCTTTAACTCTCCAGACTATAGAAACTGACTATGTATTGAAACAAAACTTACTGAGGGCAGAAAAAATGAACCTTAACAGCAGATGGAATGAATGAATTCCAGCTATGAATGTTCCCAGGCTGAGATGCTCCACATGTGTTACAGGATCCAGCTTACTTGCCTTCGAAAGAAATGTCTGACATGGAATCTACATGGTTTCAACTTCTCGAAGTCTCAGGGAAAGGAAGAAGACCAACTTTATTTTCGTCTCCACTTTTAGCCCTGCCTCCAAGAAAAATAAAATTTGAAGATGTGCCATTTCATCTATAGTGAAGATAATCTTTTATACTGTTTTGTCATGAATTTTGGCCCCACACTATCTCCAAAGTAGGATTTTGGATCTTTATGTAACACAAAGGTACACTAAACTGTTTTTCCCCCCAAAACAAAGGAGCAACCTGTTCACAAAGGTGAATTCAGACTTGCCCAGCAGATTCCACTTCCATTCCCTCAAGTCACTCTCCCATCAGGTTTTAGGTTTTATTGTTTAAAAAAAATAGGCCCAGTAACAGCTACAATTCTTCGTTACATATATAATTTGATTTTCTGGTGATTATTCTTTACATGTATATTCTTTGGGGGACACAGTCTCCTGAGATTGGTATGTGAAGTAAGACAAGAGGCACAGAACGACAGGGACATCTGTTCTCCAAATGTCACTGAGTGAAGTGTTTCTGATTCACCAGGTTCCTCACGGCAGCCTTCACATCCTTGTTCCTCAGGCTGTAGATGATGGGGTTGAGCATGGGGGTCACCACCCCATAAAAGAGGGAGATGAGTTTGTCTGAAAGGTCCTGTTTATCCGCTCCCAGTGGGTCCTTGGATTTGGGTTTCCCATACATGAACAGGATGGTCCCATAGAAGATGACCACGACTGTGAGGTGGGCAGAGCAGGTGGAGAAGGCCTTTTTCTTCCCCTCAGCTGAGGGGATCCTTAGGATAGTGATGAGGATGAAGGTGTAGGAGACAAGGATTAAAAGAACTGGAACCACCAAGAAGATCACATTTGTCACTCCTATACTGATCACATTGATGGAGATGTCAGCACAGGCCAACTTCAGGACAGCTAAGATCTCACAAGTGGAGTGGTTGATGATGTTGTCCCCACAGAAGGGCAGCCTCATCACAAGGAATGTTTGAACCATGGAGGCAGCACTTCCAGTTGCCCAGGAGCCGGCAGCCATGGGCACATAGGCAGCCTTGCTCATGACCATGGGGTACCTCAGGGGGTTGCAGATGGCCACGTAGCGATCCAATGCCATCATGCTCAGGAGCACACACTCTGTGGCTCCCATGGCAAAGGAGAGGAACATCTGCACGGCACAGGCTGAGAAGGAGATGGTCTTCCCGGGGGTCACAAACCCATCCAGGACCAGAGGAACTGAGGAGGTCGTGTAGCAGATGTCCAGGAAGGAGAGGTTCCCCAGGAAGAAGTACATGGGCGTGTGCAGGCGGGAGTCAAGGACAGTCACCAGGATGAGGACCCCATTGCCCAGCAGGATCACCAGGTACATCAGCAGGATGAGCACAAAGAACATTTTCTCCAGCGTTGGATGGGCAGAGAGGCCCAGGAGAATAAATTCTGTCACAGAGGCTGTCTGGTTGGCACTTTCCATGGTAGCTCTCCTCTTTCAGCTGAAGAAAATACTGAGATCTAAACTTAAGGTTCTGTGCCTCACATAGGTACAGGCCATCGGGTCTTGAGTTCAGTCAGGCTGAGTGATTAGAAAACAGTTCTGAAAGTCGATAGTCTCCATTTCTTTCCAAGAAAAAAGAAGCAATAGGATGTCAAATTTACAAAGTTGAAAATGGTGATTTTTCTGATAATTTAATGTGTTTCATCAGGGACAAGACACATAACACATTCATTTTAATGATTCTATGTCTTATATGGCAATTTATCTCATTAAACTGCTATAGTAAAAATGACTTTAAGTTTGCTCCATGTTCTTCCACTGTGAGGTACTAGTGATATGATTAGTTGTGAGTTCTTAGTTTATTTCTTCTCTGCAGATGACTCTCACAAAAAACATACTCTCACTGTCCCCAATATCTCCTTTCTCATGATCAGCACCAGCTCCAGGGCTTTCCTTCCACCCACCCATCCACCCATCCATCCATGCATCCATCCACCCATCCACCCTTTTGTCTGTGTCTGAACAACCATCCACCAAAACACTTGTTAATCACCCAGTATGTAGGTATGACAATTCCTTTGAGGAACAAGGGTGACTCATGATCCAGGCTTAAAGGGACTCACAGTCTGGCAGGGAGGAGAAGCAGCAGAGTTTAGGAGAGGCCAGAGCACCTGAAAGGGTATTCAGGGTATTGGCGGGAATAGGGATCATGGAAGGCTCCTTCAGTGTTATAGAATCCAGCTAGGATTTTAAGGACAAAAGGAGACTGGACATGGAGAGATAGAAGGGAAAGAGGAGAGGTCTCCATGGTAACTCTGCTCTGAAAATGCTGATGCGTCCTTAATAGTTTGAATGTAATGTTCCATTAGGATGGACAGGACAAACTCCAACAATCCACAGTGAATCATAGCTTCTGGAAATCTAGTTCTCTTAGGTAACTAAAGTAGTGTTTTCTTATTTATCATCCTACTGGGTCACCTTCCCTCTGGATTAGTGTCCACACAAGAATTAGTGGACATTAATAGTCCTTGAGCCTTTTGTTTCTGCCGCTTAGGTATGTCATCCAGACTATGTCAGCCATCCTGTCAGTAATTATGCTCCCCAAGTAATCTAGTCCCACACTCACTCCCATTCTAGATCTTTGTTTGCACCATACTGAAGCAGGGCTTTTTGGTTTGGGCTTGATAATCTTCTGATGATAAAGAGTATACATTACCAAACAGTGTACTCCATTATCTGCAGAGCTCTGAAGTATTAGACAATTCCTTATATTGCACCAAGCAGACAGCTTTCTGAGTTTTCCTCTCTCACATGATAGTGGTCAGCTTCTTTCTGGAATCGCATTGAATCCGTGGGAAGTCATCAGGTCTGTAAGCCACAGATCTGGGCTGTGTTCTGCCTAACCTTCCAACCTGCTGTATAGACGTCAGTACTTCTTCCTTCTCTTTGAGCCTCAGGTTACCCTACTTTGAGTTGGGACTAGAAGAGATCAATGATGTTCGAACTCTTTAAGAAAGAGAACTTTTGTTTTCTTAAATTCAGAACCCTCAAATATAAAGCAGGTTCCTCTTGTTGAAGTGGGGAAGGCTCAAGAAATGTGGGCTGCTCAGCTTGTGAGGCCACTTCGAGTCCAGGCCACACTGACACACAGCTCCAGGCGACCACACTTACTACATGTAGACAACGTAAATGATACCCTCTGGGGCACAACTCCAGGACAACTCCAGCCACTTCCATGGCTCTAATGAGAATGGTACTCCCAGGATTGTACAAAAGGAGGCTCTGAAACCACAGGGCCCTTTTATTTCTCAAAGGGTCTCTGAAGTGTTGTGAGTCCATGAAATGAGACCTGAAAGTTTCATAGGTTTCTTGCCATCTTAGTTTTTCTGACCCAGGAAAAAGGGGTCTGCATGGCCCTCAGTCTTTGCAATACCATTGAAATTGTTTCATTTCTTCCCTTCTCAAGCCCCAACCCCTTTGGGGAAAAAAATTCAGAAGCCGAAAATGTCGCTGTGCTCATAAAAGATTTAGGATTGCTCTTATCAGAACTCTCACTTACCTTAATCAGGAGCCTACTGAGAAAAGGTCCCTATGTCTTGGGAACAGACTAATATCCTGTCAGTTTGAAAGACCCAGGCTGACATATCCTTCTCTTATTTGAAGAAATGGTGAAAGCCAGCTTTTCCTGCCCTGCCTTGGTTCTGTGTTTTAGGCAAAATACCCAAAGGAACATTAGTATATGTAGAAGGAAATTTGAAATCATCCCTGTAATTGGAACTACCATGCTCCCTGGAGTGATTAAAAGTTTGGAAATGGAGTCATAGAAAGTCAGAAAACTTTTTATACTTCTGAGTCAATGTCCCCAAGATCCAATTATGCTGAAAGCACTCCAGGAAGACTTCTTTTTCTCCTTCCTTTTTTCTTGCTGGAACTTTCCACTCTCAAGCCACTGGAAGGACATCAAGGGAAGCATTTCCATGACCTGATGGAATTTCTGCAAACTTCAAAATGCTTAACATTCTTGGAAAGGGCAGCAGGAAGACAGCAATTATTTATAAACATGCTGTGCTTTTGACATATGGAACCAGCAGCTGTGGGCACAGCAGTTCTAAAGCAGGTGCTCAAGGTCACGACTGTGCACACTTGGGGAGACTTCAAGGAGGAGGTAGTTTCTGGCCAGGCCTTGAGCAATGGAGGAGAATTCGCAAATGAAGAGATAGGTAAGGGACAGAGGAAAGGGGAAGATGTTGGGGACACAGCTTGGCACAGGTCTTAGACTTGAGTATTTCTTCCATAGCTTCAATAAGTAATTTGTTTAAAAAACTTCAGGGAACAGGAGGTATTGAACAGAGTCCAGGGAGGACATTCTATCCTGGAGGAACCTGGGATGTGGAAGCAGCCTCTAAGTCGGCCCCAGTGATTCTTGCCTACTGGGAATTATGGCCTTGTGTAATTTCCTCCCCATTCGTGACTTGTTTTTAATCCAGAGACTGCACTCTCCTGCTGGGTTTGATGAAATAAACTGCCAGATTGGGGGAAGGAACTGAGGGAAGTCACTGGGCAACAGACAATCTAGAATTGAGGTCCTCAGACCAACAACCCTCAAGGCACTGAATCCCCCCAATACTCATGTGAATAAGCCTGGAAGTAAACCCTCCCCAGTCAAACCGTCCAATGAGAGCTCAGCCCTAGCCAGCACTTTGATAGTGGTCCTGTGAAAGATGCTAAGGCAGAGGACCCAGATAACCTGTGCTCAGATCTACATAATCCGTATTAGATCTACATAAATCATAAACCACACAATACAATGTTATAATTTTGGCTTTACATTTCTCATATACATGTTAAAGAAATTAAGGGAAAAAATAGGGTCTTCTATTTACCCACATGTTTATAATTTCCACTGCTCTTCTTCTTTTCAACATTCCTTCAGCGTTTCTTCGGCTATAGACCCGCTGGAGATAAATACTCTTAGTCTTTATTTATCTAAAAGAACCTTTATTTTGTATTCATTTTTGAAAGATTTTTACTGGTTATAGAATTCTGGAATAATGGTTTCTTTTTTAAAAAAGCATTTCAAAAGATGTTTTTCCATTTAGCTGTTCTAGTTGTTATTTTCTGATGAAAAGCCATCAGTCATTCAAATCTGATTTCAAGATTTTCTCTGTCTTTCCTCTTCAGCAATTTGACTACGATGTGTCTATGATATATCACTTTTATTTTTGAGTGTTATTATATAATCTTACATTTTTAAATTTATGTTTATGCATGAGGTTTTCTGTGTCTCTTGAAGCTGTCTTCATGTTTTTCACCACTTCTGGGTTATTTTTGCCTATTATTTTTTGAAATATTTATCTGTCCTACTCTTCCTCTCTTCTTCTGTGACTCAAGTTACATATATGTCAGGCCATTTTTTATGATCCCAAAGGTCACAAGGACTCATTTTTTTCTATCTTTTATCTCAGTTTTTCAGGTTGAAGAGTATTTATTGGTCTATTTTGCATTGTTTTGCTAAGTTTTCCTTCTGTCATCTCCAATAATTTGAAAACCTAGCGGGTTAGTATTTTTAACTCAAATATTTCAGTTTTTAGTTCCAGAATTTTCATGTTATTCCTTTTTTAGTTCCCCTATTTCTCCACTGAGATTTCCTATCTATTCATTCACTGTGATTATATTTTCCTTTACTTTCTTGAGCAAAATTATAACTGCTCAAAAAATTTCCTCTTCGCAGAAATTAAATTAGTGGTGGCCTGGTGTAGGTGAATGAGGAGGGATGGGGAATAATTGCTAATGGATATAGGATGAAGAAATATTCTAGTATTTTGGAGGGTAATGAAATGTTCTAAAATTGGATTATGTGATAGTTGCATAACTCTGTGAATATCTAAAAACCATTTAATTTTGCATTTTAAATGGGGGAATTTTATAATATGTGAATTATATCTCAAGGGAGTAATTTTTAAAAAATACTTTATTTATTTTTAGAGAGAGGGGAGGGAGGGAGAAGGAGAGGGAGAGAAACATCAATGTGAGAGAGAAACATCAATTGGTTGCATCTCATAAGTGCCCTGACTGCACCCTGACCCAGACCAAACTGGCAACTTAGATATGTGCCCTGACTGGGAATCAAACCAGCGACCTTTCAATTTGCAGGATGACATCCAATCAACTGAGCCACATCATTCAGGGCACAAATAAGTCATTTTTAAAAGTTTGACTAATGCTTGAACTCTGCCCCACACATGGGTAGTTAAGTAGCCATCCAGACACTTGGACAGACTTTATGTGCAAAATTTGAGACTATTCCTATATGGCTCTCGCCTTTCTTAGATTCTATCCACCTCCCACTTACACACACACTTTCATACAGTGGTTGCCCCAACCCCTGTATTCTGATTCCTCAACCAGTAAAATTGCTGGTTTCCATATGACTTTTATCTAAACCATGTGACAACAACTAAAGCCTGTCTTTAGATGAAAATCCATAAAAATGGCAAACTCACCAAATCTTCTTCCCGTCTTTGGTGTTGACCTCCCTGCAGTTTTTGGCTTCTCTTCACTTTCTCTGAACTATTCAGTGTCTTAATATAGCTTTTTCTAAATTGTATTTTGTCCAACACTTTTAACTGTTATACTTGAGAGGACGGATCAGTGCCAGCCACTTCACAGTCACTAGAAGAGGAACCTGTAGTCCCACACTCAGTTTCTGTCATTTTGTTTTATTTTGGTAAACTTGGAGCTGTCTCAAAATTCTTGCTCCAACAAGGACATATAAATAAATCAGGCAGACAAATTAGTGAATGAACCCTAACACCAGACTACTTCTACCAGAAAGTCCTAGGTACTTGCTACTCCAAGCCTGGTCTAAGACTGGTAGTGACATCAGTTGAGAGCTTGTTAAAACTGCAGAGTCTGCAGTCCCTCTCCAGATCTATTGACCCGTGACTGCACTTTAACAGAATCCCCAGGGGATTTATAGCGCATTAAAGTTTGGGAAACTGTCCTCAGTAATTTAGTGACATTCTGGAGTAACACAGGACAAATGTTAACACATCAGACTCCCTGTTTGACAGTGTCCATCACTTCTTGGAATCCACCCTACCATGATTTCCTTGGGTCACTTGGGTAGTCTCATTTGTTCCTCAGTTACGAGCACTACTCCCAGACTGGCCACATCCCCGAAACAAGCCATTTGTTGGACCATCAGTTGGCTGCTTGGCTCCCTGCATTTTTCCAAAACCTGACGCTCACACCTAGCCCCCCTCAAAATGTATAATGCACAATGCCTTTGCTTCATGAGGGGTAACACTTAGTTTTTTCCCGTGAAGTGCTGTCTTCTTTCTACCTCCACAGCTGTGACACAGTCCTATTCTTGGAAATACAGTGATCATAGATTGGGTTTTCTAGGTAACAGACTCTGAAGGCTTCACCATGAGAATTCTGGTGGGATAAAAACACTGTCATAACAGCCCTCATTGGGTAAAAGCAGCCTTATCTCCTTCCGATGACTAGGATCAGTTACATGCCATTTGGGTAGGGACTCCTGTCCTTGCCTGCTGGTCTTTTGGCATAAGAAGCCCAACATGACTGAGAGACATCTGTAGCTTAAAGTTTAATAGATAGAAGAAAATACAAAGTATAGACACTAGTTCTTCCATTGGTGGTCAATTGACTCAACAAAGGTGTCAAGGCAATCCAGTAGGGGAAAAGATGGTCTTTTCAACAAACAGTGCTTTAAAAACTGGATATTCATGTGTTTAAAAAAAGAATGATTATATTTTGCCTGCTTGTTTGTAACCATTCTTTTTTTTTTACATATGAATTGAAACAAAGAACAAACTGACAGTAACCAGAAGGGAGGAGAGAGAAGGAAAATGGGGGACAATAGGGGAAGGTCCATCAAGGAACATGTACAAAAGACACATGGACAAAGCCAAAGAGGGTAGGATCAATGGTGGGAGACAGGGATCGGTGGGGCAGGGGGTGTGGTGGGGTGAAAATGGAGACAACTGTACTTGCACAACAATTAAAAAAATGCAAAGTGAATATGAAAAACAAAATAAAACAGTGAGACCATTACCTCACAGAATACAAAAAATTAACTCAAAATGGATTACAAACCTAAATGTAAAACCTAAAATCATAGGAGAAAACCTTTGAGACCTTGGGTTATATAAAGATTTCTTAAGTAAGACACAAAAATTCCTTTTAAAAAAGTGATAAATTCTACTACAAAATTTAAATTTTTATTGTTATAACTTTTTTATTGTTAAAATGATACCATAAAAAATGAAACGGCAAACAAGACTAAAAATATTTGCAAATTACGTATGTGATAAAGGAGTTATATCCAGGCTATATAAAAAACTCCTATATGTGACTCAGTAATAAAAAGACAAGCAACCCAATTAAAATATCTTCACTAAAAACGTCATGTGGATGGTTAATAAGCACATGAAAAGATGCTCAACATTAGTAGCCATCAGGCAAATGAGATTACTATGCATCTACTGGAAGAGCTACACTGAAAAGACTAATAACACCAAGTGTTGGCAAAGATATGGAGAAACTGGAATGGTTATACATTGCTTAGGGGAATTAACAATGATGCAGCTACTTGGGAAAACAGTTTGGCACTTTCTTAGAGTTGAACACATTCGTGCCATATGGCCTACCAATTCCACATATAGTGGTGTACATGAGTGTTACTAGCAGCATTATTTATAATAGCCCAAAACTGAGAACAATCTAAACTTCCACTAATGGGCAAATAGATAAACAAAATGCAGTACGTCCATATAATTGAATACTATTCCATAATAAAAAGGAGCAAACTACTGATATTTGTTACAATTGGATGAGTCTCAAAAATATTATGCTAAGTGAGAGATACCAGACACAAAAAGCTGTATTATATGCATTCATCTGAAATTTCTGGAAAAGGCCAACTGTTCTAGAAATAAATAGATTAATATTTACCTGGGACCGGAGTTGGGAACTGACTGCAAATGGGCATGAGAGAACTTCTAGAAATGATGTAAATGTTCTAAAATTCATTTGTGGTAATAATTGCATAACTGCATAAATTTACCAAAAATCATTGATCTGTACCTTATGTAGGGGCTAAAAAATATTAATGCTTTTCCTCCCACCTTCTAAATTCTTCTGGCTAGGCTAATAATCAAATTAACATAGGCAGATTAACAGGAGAAAATCAAGTTTTAATATATACACATAGGAAATTCACATAGGCATAATAATTATATGAAAATTCCGAAGACAGCGAGGCAACACTGAGTATATAAGACATTTTTGGACAAAGGTGGAAGGAAGAGGGAAATGGGGTATTTAGATTTCAGAAGTCAGATGGTTTGACCAGTTGAAGCTGATAGCAATCAAGTCAAAACAGTAATTGAGAACAATTAATGTTGTACCACACAGGAGAGAGCCAACATACTCAAAATATCCAATCTAATAAAGTTATTGATGGAAATGAAAAATATGTCTTTTATTTTACAGAAAAAACTAAGCAGACTTTTTGGCCAACCCAATAGTTTTCAGAGTACAGCTCTTTTATTCCTTTGGTTAAATTTATTCTTACATAGTTTATGCTTTTTGATGCAATTATAAATGGGAATATTTTCTTTTTTTTAAAGAGTTTTATTTATTTTTAGACAGAGAGGAAGGGAGGGAGAAAGAGAGGGAGAGAAGCATCAATGTGTGGTTGCCTTCTTGTGTGTCTCCTACTGGGAACCTGGCCCACAACCCAGGCATGTGCCCTGACTGGGAATTGAACTGGCAACCCTTTGGTTCACATGCTGGTGCTTAATCCACTGAGCCACACCAGCCAGGGTGTAAATGGGAATATTTTCTTAATTTCTCCTTTTGGTCATTTGTTATTGGTTTATAGAAACACAACAGATTTCTGTGCATTTACTTAGTATGCTTTTAGAAAGTCCATTACATCATTCTCTTGGGCTAGCTCATTCTGGATGGCGTCATATAAGGTTTTCCATAATCATGATCCCACAACTATACTTTGCTAAATGAGTCCCTTGTTCTGATGAGATATAATGCAGGATCTCATGTTGTTAAATCAAATCCTCCATGAGCTTTAGGAGTGATGTTGGCTAAATCCCTGCTGAGAGGAAGGGCAACCCGTACTCAGAAGAGGTGTTGATTTTAGTCAAGATGAATAATCGCTGCCCCTTTCAGAATGGAACTCATCTAATGCAATTAACTTACTACCAAGTGACTGATTAGTCTCTTCAAATGAGGGTTGGTTCCTGTGGCTGGCAGTTTAAACAATCAGCTGCTGAAGTAGCCATATCAACCTTTGTGAGGGAACACCTGCTATTTAGCCCATAGATAGCTTTCTACAATCATGACTACTCTGCTCCTTGTACCAGTGATAAAATGTGGACGGCACCAACTCCTTGCGTCATTCTGCTGACTGTTGAGCCTAGTGGGGAAGATGGAGGCTCAGATGTGCCTGGCACACAGACAGCTAAGGAGGTGAAAGAAACATGACTCGGCTTCAAGCGATGAAATACTCCTGTAAGACAGGGCATTGCTCTCTTCTTGTCAAGGGACTGACTCTCCCATTAGACAAAGGAACCACAGGTCCAGGGAAATTCATGGGTGTGGCTGAGATATCTAATATTCCCCCTTCATTGAGATTCTTCAAGAGCAGAGGACGCACTCATGGTCACCCAGTTCTACGTGAGAGGTCAGGGATTTGACCTAGACCTCCTATATCTTATCTGTACCTGGACATGTTCCAGATTTACAGGTGATAGGATCCACAAAGGGCAAAGCCACTATAGCAGGAAGGGAGCAATTATTATAAGAAGCACTCAATATTAACTTCAGAAAAATTGTTTCAAAACTGATTTCTCTAAGACTCTGCCATGCACGACAGCCTGGCACTCTGTTTGCACATGGAATGTGAAGAAGAATATTTTATACAAGTTAATAATCATATTAGATGTGACTTTTTGGACCCACCTCAAAGAACGTAACAATCTAGATTAGTGAAAAGGACAACCTAGGACAAGGATATGGGGGGCCTGTAAGAAGCAAAAGTGCAGGAATGTGGCAGGTCTCGGGAAAAACGAGAACCGAGAACTGTGAACTGCCTTCACCTCCTCTCACCTTTGCTCTCTGGCTGTTCTTTCTTTTTTCTTTGTGGACTTGGTTTCTCTTCACCTCCCTAGTACACATGGTCAAACACAACTACCCCGTAGCTGTCAAGTTTGCATGTTATGGGTCCAGGACTCGCTCCCTGAGTATGATGGTCTCCCAAAAGGAATCTGACTGGTCCAGGGAGGGTCAGTGTCACATAGCACAAACATGAGTCCCTCATCTCTGCAGATAAGGAACAGGGATGACTGAGTGGAAAATACCCAGAGAAATTGGGACTATTGGCTCATAAGCTAGAAAGCCAACCCAAAAGGTGCTACAATAATAAATCAGAACTGATTCCGTTAAATGTGGTACTGAACTCTGACTTCAAATGTTATAGGGCTTCCTTAGAGGAATTATTTCATATATTGCATTAGTAATAAAAAATATTCACTTATTAATCAGGATGTTTGCTATTTTGTGCCACCCCCTGTGAATATGTATATATATATATATATATTTTTTTTTTTTTTAATTTAATCTCACAACTCCAGGGGGTTGGTTTAATTATTTCCATTTTACAAATTAGGAAACCAAGGATATGCAAAAGTAAGTAATTTTTCTATGTGTCTGAAGTTACAAAGGCAGATGCACCTCCTCATCACTCTGGCTCCAAACCCCATGCTCTTAACAGGGAGAGTAACTGTAAGTACACGTTTAGCAGTTGGTGCAGTGTCCAAATTCTGAAGAGACAGAGGAGACTGAGTTTGACCACTGGGGTTTGGATGGCTGTAAAAATTAATATCGGAGAAACGAAGGGACTGAGAATATAAACTTTGAGCTGTAGTAATGATTTGTCTAAATGGAGATTGCTGGAAATTTTACTCTTGGCCTACAGTATCTGGAGTCTGATTGGTGCTGACACAAACCCTTCCTCCACAGGTCTGGGTGGGAACAGATGCGCTCTATGTACAGTAAGAGAAGAAGTTCCCCCAAACTGGCTGCAGGATGTTAAATAGGAAATAATTAAACTGGAAACACTCTGAGCTCCTACAGTCAAAGAGGCATTAAAGAGTATCATTTGGCAGGTCTTGGTGTTGGTAATTTTCCAAAATGCAGATTGGATTTTAGTTTGGACACCCACTAGTTAGTGACTGTTCCTCATTACGCAGTAGAACAGAAAACAACACAATTGGCACATATAAATTGCAATTAGCCTGCATATAAACAAAGAAAGAAGTATAATTTTTTACAAAGTTTTAACTTTATTGCTTATTTTTTCAGAAGAAGAGTGCACTTTAACAGTCACTTATTCTTGGCTCCAGATGATTTAGCACAACCCTCTCCTCATTTTGCAGAATTGATGTTGCATGGTTGATCACTCAGGAAATCCCCATCCCGATGCACACCGTTTGGGCAGCTTTGTATGTGGTCACTTCCTAAGGGATCCCCTGTGTGCACAGAGTCACAACTTACACTGCTTCCTCCCATTACCACTGGGTGAAGGATTTCTGACTCACTAGGCTCTTTATAGCAACCTTCACATCCTTGTTTCTGAGGCTGTAGATTATGGGGTTGAGCATGGGAGTCAGCACTCCATAAAAGAGGGAGATGAGCTTGTCTGAAACGTCCTGTTTGTCTGCCTGCAGTGGGTCCCTGGATTTGGGTTTTGCATACATAAAAAGAATAGTCCCGTAGAAGATGATCACCACAGTAAGATGAGCAGAGCAGGTAGAGAAGGCCTTTCGCTGACCCTCAGCTGAGGGGATCCTCAGGATGGTGGTGAGGATGAAAATGTAGGAGACAAAGATGAACAAAACTGGGACCCCCAGGAAGATTACGTTGGCTACCGCCATACTGATCACATTGATGGAGATGTCAGCACAGGCCAACTTCAGGACAGCTAGAATCTCACAGGTGAAGTGATTGATGATGTTGTCCCCACAGAAGGGTAATTGCACTGCAAGAGAGATCTGCACCAACGAGTTGACTCCACCAGCCAGCCAGGAGCTGGTAGCCATAGGCACATAGGCAGCCTTGCTCATGACCATGGGGTACCTCAGGGGGTTGCAGATGGCCACGTAGCGGTCAAACGCCATCATGCCCAGGAGCACACACTCTGTGGCTCCCATGGCAAAGGAGAGGAACATCTGCACGACACAGCCTGAGAAAGAGATGGTTTTCGTGGGAGTAAGGAAGCCATCCAGGACCAGAGGGATGGAAGAGGTCGTGTAGCAGATGTCCAGGAAGGAGAGGTTCCCCAGGAAGAAGTACATGGGCGTGTGCAGGCGGGAGTCAAGGACAGTCACCAGGATGAGGACCCCATTGCCCAGCAGAATCACCAGGTACGTCAGCAGGATGAGCACAAAGAATGTTTTCTCCAGTGTTGGGTGATCTGACAGGCCCAGCAAGACAAATTCTGCTACAGTGGATTGGTTGGCCACTTCCATTTTAAATTCTCTCTCCTACCCTCAGGAAAACTGAGGACAGCAAACACATGTTTATAGGGATCAATATGTGAGGATACAATGAGATGCTTCCAGAATCTATAATTAAATGTACCCTTTGACACATCAACTTGTAGTATCAGTGTCTAAGAGATAAACTTTATTATCTACTAAAAGGACCTTAAAACTCAGGATATATCACATCAAAAGCAGGAAAGGGGCAGCCTGGAAATTGAATCAAACCATGATACGTGAATGAATTTTAGCTGGATCAATGGTGTTAACATACTTGAAGGAAGGGATGTGTAAGGATGAACCTACATGGGGACCTAAAGCATAAACCCGGAGGGTCAGCACTCACTGGCCCCTCTGGCCAGTCCTGCCTGCCCCCAGACTGTACCTGTAGTGTCCTAGGAGGCTGTTATATTCACTGATGCTGACCACTGGCATTGCCTCATTGCCCTGGTTCTAATTCTGTGCTTGTATAAAAATCTTTCTGTTGGTAATTTGGCTCCATCCGGAGTCCTATATGGAAGGAATATGATGGACACAGGCTAGGAAGATTACTTGATTCCTGGTTTATACTTTGTTTCTTAGGAGTTTGTTTGGTGATCCCACTTCATGACATTGTCAATAGGAGTCTCTGGTTGATAGACCATGGAGACCCTGACAGAAGCACTTCCACATCCCCCTCTAGCCATGACCCTTATCCACAGCACTGTAGTTTCCTCAGTCTGCTCCATCCCCAAGGGTTGGGGTGGGGGCGCAGAAATAGAATCCAAGGACAAGGGTCCTGTAAGCCTCCCACTGTGAGCATCTGTGACATTGTGACCAGGCTCCACGCTTCTGGAGCTGTTTTATAAGTCACAACTCCTAGCTCAGATTCTTCTTTATCTGAGTTGACCATTATAGCCAATGCAATGCCACAGGAAAGCAGACAGTTCTACCCAGCCTTGCAGAGAGGTCAACTCAAGAAGGTATTGCCTATAGGATGTCCTTCAGTTGCTATAGAATGGTCCAGTGCATTAGAGAAAAGCTCAAACCTGGACTGCTCATATTAATGATGAGGAAACTGAAGCTCAGAGAGGTCACAGGCAGTGTAGACAGGGCCAGGACTGGAGCCTGGTTCCCAATCTCCTCCCTAGGGCTCCTTCCCTCACCACTCTGATCGTATTCTGGCTCCTCCATTTGTGCCACAGATTGTTTACTAAGAAACAGAGAAGCAATTATGAAGTCTTGGTCCTCCTCACTCTCCCTAGAACATTTGTGAAAGATACAGGTGTCCCACCTTTCTCCAAAATATCTGCCTCGTAGCAGGGCTTGGGTGGGTGGGGTGTCTCCAGGCTTCACACATTGCCTCTGTGACTATTACACTGTTGCTGGTTGAGGAAGATCAGATGAGAGAAACAAGGCACAGTCTGAAGTTATCCTCATGCAATTTTCAGAGACTAACTGGACATCAGAAATATTAAGGGAAAAGAGATCTGTTTTTAGACTGGAGAGTCTCAGACTTGGCAGGAATGTTGTAAAATAATTAGCCTTGCCTCATTCACCTCCCCTCTATGAACCTTCTATGAAACACAATTTTCCCATTTCTGCTTTGGACATTTTTAGTTGCATGAGTGCACAGCTCTCATTCCTTTGCCAGACACACTTGATTGTTGGAAAGTTTTCCCTTACTATAGGGAGCAATTTCCTTCTTCCAGTGCCATCCCCACTCCTCATATCTGCCTGCCCCCACACGGGTCTAGACTCCCAGGACATGCCTGTTCCCTTCCCCTAGAAGAACCCTTCAGAGACATGGCAGCTATGACCGGGTCTCCCTCATAACGCCTCTTCTCTTCTTTCCACCTACCTGAAGAAGCTCTAGCCACAGAGAGAACTCGGTCTATGTCCAGTGTGGGGATGAGGCCATGCTGCAGGCAGGAGCTCACCTGCACAGAAGGTCTCATGGCAGGGAAGAGGATGGAAAGGCCTCTGGGCTTGGGAGGTGATTGCTTCAGTGCCCACCTGGCAAAACCAAGGCAAAGCCCTATCTGCTGGGTTATGCCTGAGAGTGAGCAGCAAATCCTGTTTAGCTGTCTTGAGGCTCAGCAGTCCCTTCAAATTTCACAACAAGGTAAAGAAATTTAGGGTTGACCATAGCTGAAAGGGCTCTCATGGCTCCTTTTCAGGGGCCTTCTCCATGCCCAGTTTGATGACAAGAGAAAGGATGACACAAGGAGCTGCTTCCCAGTGGTCTTGGCAGTCACGCCCAGCCTGCACGCTCAGGGCAGACACCCTCTGCTCTTTGCCCCTCTCCCTCTCCCCAGGGGTTCTATCATGGAGCCCTAGAGCAATTTAGAGCTCTGGTTGTTTGGGGGCAGTTTTAATCCCAGAAGCAATTTAAAGTTTGGTGAGAGTCCTCGCAGGAGTTTAGGGCCTATGTCCCATAAACCCAATTAGATAAGATACAGACAGTTCTATGTAAATCTTAACTCTTACATCAAAGAAATGTGCCTAAGATTAGGAGGTTCCTGTTCTGTCTTTGTTGACTTTGCTGGAAGTAGAGGGATAACAAAGGTCTGACTGTGCTTTGACCACAAGTGTGTCTTTTAGGGATTCTCTGCACTTGTCTTTGCAAAACTGTGTCAAAAACAAGAGGTGGAAGTTTTGACTGTTCCTAACAGACATATTGGTCTTTACATGTTCCAGAGCAGGTGGCCCTCACTGTAGTCCCTCAACACTGATTACCATAGTAAGATGTGCAGAACAGGTGGAGAAGGCCTTTTGCTGGTCCCCCAGCAGAGAATTTTCAGGATGCTGGTGAGGAAGATGTAGGAGACAAAGATGAACAGAACTGGGACCCCCAGGAAGATCACACTGACCACCACCATACTGATCACACTGATGGAGATGTCAGCACAGGCCAACTTCAGGACAGCCAGGATCTCACAGGTGAAGTGGTTGATGATGTTGTCCCCACAGAAGGGCAGTCACATTGTTAGGGATGTCTGCACCAGGGCAGTGGAGCTTCCAGCTACCCAGGAGCCAGCAGCCATGGGCACATAGGCAGCCTTGCTCATGATCTCCGGACACCTAAGGGGGTTGCAGATGGCCATGTAATGATCAAATGCCATCATGCCCAGAAGCACACACTCCGGCTCCCATGGCAAAGGAGAGGAACATCTGCATGGCACAGCTTGAGAAATAGATGGCTTCCCAGGGAGGGTCAAGAAGCTGTCAAGAACGAGGGGGAGATGGACTTACAGTCAAGATGGTGACATAGGTAAACATGGCTCGCCTCCTCACACAACCACATCAAAATTACAACTAAAATGTAGAACAACCATCACTCAGTGCCATTAGAAATCAAGTTGAATGGAAATCTGACAACTACGGAATTAAAGAAACCATATCCATCCAGACTGGTAGGATGGGTGGAGATGTGGAACAGGCTGGTCCCATATCCACGTGTGGCAGATAAAAATTCGGTAGGGATATCTTAGGAGCAAGAAGTCCCAGCCTCACACCAGGCCCCACAGGCCAGGGTTCCTTTTAGTGCCAGCAAAATAAGTCCCCATAACTTCTGGCTGCAAAAACTAGTGGGGATTGAGTCAATAGAAGAAACTTCTGGAGTACCAAGCAGTTCCTCTTAAAGAACCCACACACAGACCAACTCAGACTCATTCCCTCTGAGCTCCAGAACTGGGGTAACAGCTTGAAAGTCACCAGTGGCATATAGGAAAGAACTAAAGTGTCTGGCATAAAGGTGAGAACTAGGGAACAGCTTTCTCCCAGACAGAAAGGTGGGCAGAGGCCATTGTCACTTTTCTAAACCCTCCCCCGACACAGCCATAGAACCAGCAGGCTGGTACCATATCTAAGACTCCATCAACCTGGATAACACTGTTTTCACCACCCTGGAGATCCCCAGAAGGTCTGTCCCACTCAAGCTGCTTTTCCATATGAATGGCTGGTTTTGGCTCATGCTTCACAACTTCCTAAATCCTCTCAAATAAGCAACAGCCAGCCTCAGTGAGCCCCCAGACCCTATACTTCTTGCTAAGTAGCCCTAGGTCTGGCACTAGCACCATCCAGCCAAGATTTACAGTTTGGCTTCACCTGGGAATCTCCAAGCCCAGCACAAGTAGCAGCCATCTCAGATTGCTCTATAGCTCAGACAGGGTGACCCTGGGCAAAACACAGGTGGAGGCTGATCTTGGCCTGCACGACCCAGGACCCCAGAGCCTGTGCACCCAGTGGACAGCTACAGACTGTGTTGGAGCACCACCACTCTGCCTCTGCACAGCTGATGCTCCATGGAGAGCAGAGGTAGGTGGTCAGTGGTCACAGCCAGTCCTTGAAGTTGGCTGACCTGGGTAAATCCCTCCCATTGACCTGCCAACAGCAATTAAGGCTCAAAAACAAAAGGACAGTGTACTCAGCCCAAGTGAAGGGCATCTAGAGTACCCAGCTTGGGTAATAGGGGAGGCTGTGCCACCAGACCCTACAGGACACCTACTACATTAGGCCACACTACCAAGATAGGGAGTCATAGCAGCTCTACCTAATACATTGAAACAAATACAGGAAAGCTGCCAAAATGAAGAGACAAAGGAACATGGCCCAAAGGAGAGAACAGATCAAAACTCCAGAAAAAGAACTAAACAAAATGGAGATAAACAATCTATCAGATGCAGAGTTCAAAACACTGATTATAAGGATATTCAAGGAACTTAGTGAGGACTTCAGCAGCATAAAAAAATATTCAGTCAGAAATGAAGGATACACTAACTGAAATAAAGAACAATTTATAGGCAACAACAGTAGAGTGCACGAAGCTGAGAGTCAAATCAATGATTTGGAACATAAGGAACCAAAAAGCAACCAATCAGAATAAGAAGAAAAAAGAATCCAAAAAAACAGGATAGTTTAAGCAGCCTCTGGGACAACTTCAAGTGGTCCAACAATTGTATCATAGCATTGCCAGAAGGAGAAAAGAAAGAGATAGAAATTGGAATTCTGTTTGAAAAAATAGAAAATTCCCCTTCCTTCCTTTCATCAGCTGCTGACTATGTCCTGGTGTTTTGACTTCAGGCTGCAGAGAAACAGATCTAAGGGGTTTGTTTAGTCATCATCCAGTGTTGGCCACCAGACAGCCCATCTGCTGACTGCCCCTGGGGCAGGTGTCTACCTGGTTCATTCAGGTGAGGCCAGTGGCTGGGGTACTTCATGGTACAGAGCATTGAAACAATGAATGAGAACATAGGTATACTTAGGAAGGGAGGCTCCCTGGGTTGAAGCAGTGAATCAGGAAAATATTGTTTAGATAATCCAGAATTCACACATCAGAAATTCCATACTCACTTCTCCACTTAGTGCCTACTGCGTGAGTAGTCTCCCTTCCGTGAAGAGGCAAAGCTTTGACGCCCTCAGTTTCCATGGGGAAAACTTTCCCCTTCTGCCTTTCCCCTTTTCCCTCTTCAGGGAAGTCCTGTTTCTCTCACCTGATTCTAATCCTGGTATGATCTCCAAATAAATGGTGGTAGCTATTTTCTGGCCTCAGAGAAGGTGATGTGTGATTTATGATCCCTGACAGAATCTCCAAGCGTTTTGAGCAGGGTCAAAACCTGTGGACCAGGGACCTGGTTATAGACCCCATGTATCCTGAGGGGTATGATGTCCACCTTTGTCCTCAGGAACGGCAGTAAACAGATGTGGCCTCGGGAAATGCTGGTGGTGCTGGGTTCAGACCATCCCTGTGGTCAGTTCCACTCATCTGTGGCAAACTCACATGAACACTGACAAACACTCACACACATGGAATGAGGAGATTTCTGACGTGCCAAGTTCTGCCTTGGTCAAATAAAAACCAGGTCTTCCCTGGTTGGTATGTCTGAGGTTTTCCTAGGCTGTGAAGAGAAATGAGGACAAACCTTTTCAGCAATACCTGGAATCTCAATGCCCTGAGTCCCCATGCACTGAGTTAGTAAGGAGTCTAGTCCAATGTTTCTCAAGTGTGACTGACAGGCAAAATTGGCATTACCTGGAAACATGTTAATAATGAAGATTCCTGGTCACTCCCTGGACCTACTGAATCGTATCTCTGAGTGTGTGTGTGTGTATTTTCAATCTGTATTTTAACAAGTCCTCCAGATGATTCTGATGCAGAAGCTTCAGCTATCTAGGCTTTTCCTAGGATTGGGGTCCCAGTTAATCCAAGAGGAGCAAGGGTGCTTTTTATGAATGATCTGAATAGCTGCCTATAATTCCTCTGTTCTGGAGTTAGCTATTCTTTCAGTTCTTGCTTGCCCCAACCCCTGATCCTTGACCCTTGACTGTCCATGCCCCTGCTGACCTCTTGTGGGTCACTGGTCTCTGGAGACCTCCTCTCCTGCCAGTAAGAAACCTCCTTCACAACAGAGTGAATGAGTCTCTAGTGACTCAGAGGTCAAGGAAACCCTGTAGATATTACAGATTTGCATTTGGGGGAGGGGTCTCCAACAACCTCCCATGACAGGGGTTAGGTCTGTAACTAGACAGGAGTACAAGCATCTGCAGGGTTTCAGCCACGCTCCTTCAGTGACGAATGGGTCGATGGGTCTCCTGCTTAGACATCTGCCCGTCTCTACCTGGGTGTTCCTCACACATACTGTGCCCCACACTGAATTCATCTTGTTCCCTAAAACCAGCAACTTGGTCCATATTCTCTACTCTTGTGGTATCATCATCGTCCACCCATCACCTGAGCGAAAAATATTGACTCTACTCTCTTTCCTGGTTTCTATATCCAGCCAAATGCTGATATTGTATTTTGTATCTACCAAATATTTCTTGAATCTCCCTGTTTTCACCACCCCTCAATCACTTCCCCAGTTAATGTCCTTGTCTTCACTGGTGAAAGTTGTTTCCCTGTCTCTTTAGTTCCTGTCCTCCTTCTCCCAATCTTCCCTCCACATTGTGCCCAGAAGGATCAACCTAAGATGCAAATTGGACCATGTCAGACCTTTACTTAAAACTGCTAAATACCTTCTCATCCCGTACAGGAGAGAGTCCTAACTTCACAGGATTCCCAAAAACACCAACCACAGGTCCAGCCCTGCCTTCCTCCCCATCAGCAACACCTGCCCCTTCATGCTCCAGCAACACTGCCCTGCTGCTGATCTCTCCTCACCCCTGGGCTCTTCTCGTTTTTGTGCCTTTGTTTGTGCAGCCCCCTCTGCCTGGGGTGCTTCCCCACTCCGCTTCATCAGGCAAACTGACACTCATCCACTCCAGTGGTGTGCTGGTAAATGTTTAACAACTGGATTGCCAGAAGAAACAAACAAACAAACAAACAAAAGCCCTGATCTGGGTCATTTGCTGATTTCTGTGATGTAAACACTCCCATGATGTCCACTTTTAAGCTACTAATGACGTCACCGATCAGAAGTCAGGAGGAGATGTGTCCAGTCCGTGAGGCAACTCCAGCACACCACCAGCCTTGGATTGCTGCCAGGAAGCCTGGCCCCAGCCTCCCTCTGGGCTTCACAGCCATGTGGGCATTCTCGGCTCCTGTACTTCCTACCTTGTTTGGTAATTTCCTCTCCGTGTGCCTCTCTCTTGCCACTAGGAGGTGCACTTCAGAAAGCAGAATATTATGGCCCTTTATGCAATAACCACTTGCTAAATAAAGGAATGTGCCCATTCTCTGGACCTATCCCTGTTCGCATTCTGTCAGTGACTCCCATGAGGTCTCAGAGCACACCAACAGATGGTAGGAAGCTAAAAGGACAATGATTTCGATGAAGGTCAAGTGAAGACTGAGGAAGAAAAGAGCAGGTTGATTCATGGGGCCTAATACAATAAGCTGAAATTTTAAAGGGAAAGTGTGTCTTCCACTCAGAACTTCCAAAAACCATTGTATAAGCACAGACTTGGAGTGATGGGGCATGGCTATATCATAGGAGAAAAGACTTGGAGTCTGAATGAGTCTTGTGATCAGTGACCAGCAGGCTGCTGGACTCTGTGAGTGGGTTTACAGTGTTCAGAGAAAAGGCAAGGAGGGAGGGAGAAAGCGAGAAAAGAAGGTAAGGAGAGAGGAAGCAGGCAGCAAACCTCCAGCACCTTCATCATAATTGGATCTTGGGGATGTTATCTCAGAAGAATACAAACTGAGTACAACTCACTTTCCAAACTTTAAATGACTTGAGGGACTAAGATGGTCCCAGAGAAAAGACTGGAATTTCAATTATCTTCTAAGGGCATTCACTGTCAGTCTTTCGGAGAATGTGCCTTGGGCACACAAGGCAAGTGGAGGGGAGAGGACTGGCTGGACCCTTCACCTGCTGCACATTCTGAACCTTCACCCTTAGGAAACAAACCGTTGTTGCTTGCTATTTTTCTGATAAAGGTAAGCACAGGCTTTGATCATACCAAAATCTCCATTAGCACAGCAGCATTGCTGCCATCCGATTGGATTGTAATAGAATGTAGGTTTGAGAAGGAGAGAGAGGAAGCCCTTCCACTGGTATAATGTTAATGTCATGGAGCCAAATAGACCCATCAAACTGAGAGAGTCTCTAAGGTCATCTGGCCTCACCCAGCTTTGCGCACGGGGGAAAAGCTCGCCCAGGACCCCATAGCTCGTAGCTTTTGTCTCATAGAGTTGTCCCTTCTTGACTAAAAATGGGGACCCCTTCTCCTTTTGCACTTAAGAATCCAAAGCCCAACAATAATAAGAAGCCATGTTTCTGGATCTGATAATGAAGACATGGAAGGAATATTTTCCTTACATGTTCCAGGTTCTTGGGAGAGGCTGGAGGGCTGGCCGAGAGAGTAAACACCTACCTAGGACTGACTCACTGCCCCAGAACACGCATCACAGGTAGCAGGTGTCCTGGACACCTGAGCCCAGTGTGTCCTG
Source organism: Macrotus californicus (assembly GCA_007922815.1). Taxonomy (NCBI): domain Eukaryota; kingdom Metazoa; phylum Chordata; class Mammalia; order Chiroptera; family Phyllostomidae; genus Macrotus; species Macrotus californicus. The sequence continues at coordinate 33,574 of VMDR010006352.1, forward strand.
GGCAACATGAGGATTCAAGCTGGAGACTGTTCTCAGCACTGACCAGTTTTTGTAATCAATTTCTGGATGGTATACATGCCTCTAAGAGATATATTAATTTTTTAAGGCCCTGGGAGAAAAGTAGAGACTGCTCTTGTTTATCTTGGTGCCGAAGCCACACAGTTCCTGGATATGTGGAGGGCTTTCTGTGGAAGAGGGATTAAAGCTGCAAAGGAGCAGATTTTCGCTGAATATCAAAGGGGAATTACTTCAGTGGAGCTTTGCCAGGAAGTTCACCATCACCACTCAGGGAATCAGGCCAGGCAGCGGACTATGAGAAATGCAATAAGGGGCTTTCTACTTTGGAAAGGGAGCAGATTGTTAAATAGACCCTTAGGCCTATTGTCAGTAGTGTTAGAGTGATTATTATAGATGATGATGATGATGATGATGATGATGATGATGATGATGATGATGACAATGACAATGATGGTGATGTCAGTACTTAGGTAATTAATTATGGTAATCACCACTCCCCCCCTACCCCTGTCACCCCTTCCTGCTAAATTTGGAGCTCTTTGGGGTTGGGGCTATGCCTTTCATTGCTGTGATCCCGGCACCTAGCATTTATGCCTGGCCCAGAGAAGATGCTCAGTAAGTGTTTATCAACATGAATTGAATTGTTATAGCACTGATTTGGTAACAGCTCTAACACGAGGCACCAACAGGGGAGTGTCTCAGCTCCCCAGGAAGGAAGTGCCACTGCACACCGAGGAAGGGGCCAGTTGACTGAGAGCACTTGGAACTATGGACATCTGGGAAGTTCATGAGCGTTTCAGATATAGAGCAAATAAAAGTGAGTGCTCAACACCTTCACTGTTGCCTGAAAGTTTTCTACTGGTTCAGAAAAGCCCCAGTTTGGGGAGCACTTCCCCGTCCCAGAGCGGAGAGCTGGCAGAGTAGGCCTCAGGGCTCTGTGAACAGTCTCAGGGAGAAGCTGGTGCCTCGGGTGCAGGCAGACGGGGAATGACGAGAAGAAAGGATGTTCAGTGAGAACTGCCCTTCAGCCTGGCCTAGTGCGCACTCGCCACCCTGCCTGTGCAAGGGGATCAGCAGCGCGTTCAGACATTGGCACCGTGGTCTGGGCCAACTCTCAACAGCTGGCACCTCTGCAGGGGCTCCGCAGGGGTGCTCGTGGCTCCCACGGGCCCCAGGGAAATGGGCACTTGAGTTCCTGGGTTTTTCCTGTTGATTTTCTTTAAACGTTTTCTTAACTAAATGTATCGGGTGGCATATTAGTTAACAAAATTGTATAGGTTTCAAAAGTACAATTCTATAATACATAATCTGTATATTGCCTTGTGTGTTCACCACCCAACATCAGATCTCCTGTCACCATAGGTGACCCCCTTTACCCATCACTACCTCCCTTCCGTTCCCCTTTCTCTCTGGTAACCAGTACACTGTTGTTTGGGTCTCTGGTTCTTTGTTTGTCTTGTTTGTTCATTTGTTTCTTTCAGTTTTGCACCCACATATGAATGAGATCATGTGGCTCTTGACTTTTTCTATCTGACTTGTTTTGCTGCTTTAGCATGATAGTCTCAAAATCCATCCACATCGCTCAAGTGGCAGTATTTCATTTCTTCTTATGGCTGAGTTGTATTCCATTGTGTGCATGGACCACACCTTCTTCCTCCAGGCATCTATTGAAGGACACCACGGTTGTTTCCATGTCTTGGCCACTGTGCGTGGTGCAGCTCGGTGGGCCGGTATGGTGGGCACCAGGGTGCAGTGCTCCAGGGTCCCAACAGTCAGCAGCGGCGGCTGTGACAGCATGAACCTTCACCCACAGTTTGAATTGCTCTATTGATTTTCATTTATATTGTCCTGTCGCCTGTGTGCCTTCTTTTTTATTAATGAGTACCACCTGTTGTGTTGGCACAATTATTTGTGGAAATGATTTGGAGACTGTAGTGATGTTACCTTCCTTCAGAGTGGATTCGTGTTTGCTTCTGTTAGATATTTTGGAGCACCAAAAGTCTGGGACAACCTCAGTCTGATTTCAGGGCTTGGGAAGATTTGAAGCTCGCTGTAAAACCTGTAAATGTGTGTTTCCTCCTGATTCACTCTTATTCTTGTGGTGCTGCCCTGGGGGGCGGGGGTCCCCCCTCCAGGAAGAAGTTTAGTTGGGACCCACTTTACGGTCGACCTGGCACTTCAAAGCCTGTTCCCCACCTCCAGGAGGCTGGCAGCAGTGCCTCTCGGCCTCTCCGTGACCCAGCTGCAAATGCTGGTCTGACTTCTGAGTGCCTACTTTATCCCAGACTCACAGCCTTACGATTCCCTGTCGTTTCCTTGCCTTGCCCATGCTTTACAGAGATGTTCTACATAGTTTGTCCAGTTTTGATAGTTGCCATCCGCGGGAGAGCTAATCCAAATTAACTATTTGTTTCTTATTGAAAACAGAAGTTAAATATTGATCTCTACTACATTTTCCCTAGAACCCTGTAGAGATGACCAAATTGTCAGAGCTGTTTTCCAGTTGCTCAGTAGCGTGGGGATTTTTGCCCGGCTGCCCACACACGTTTGAGGTCACAGAGTGTTGAAGCTGACCTTTCAGTTACTGCAAGTGACAGAGTCGATACAACATGAACAGGTCCAATCAGACCACCACCGTGGTGGGGTTCATTCTGCTGGGCCTCTCAGCCCACCCAACGCTGGAGAAAACGTTCTTTGTACTGATCCTGCTGATGTACCTGGTGGTCCTGCTGGGCAATGGGGTCCTCATCCTGGTGACTGTCCTTGACTCCCGCCTGCACACGCCCATGTACTTCTTCCTGCGGAACCTCTCCTTCCTGGACATCTGCTACACGACCTCCTCAGTCCCCCTCATCCTTGACAGCTTCCTGACCCCCAGGAAGACCATCTCCTTCTCAGGCTGTGTCGTGCAGATGTTCCTCTCCTTTGCCATGGGAGCCACAGAGTGTGTGCTCCTGAGCACGATGGCGTTTGACCGCTATGTGGCCATCTGCAACCCCCTGAGGTACCCCATGGTCATGAGCAAGGCTGCCTATGTGCCCATGGCTGCCAGCTCCTGGGCAGCTGGTATCATCAACTCAGTGGTGCAGACATCCCAGGCCATGAGGCTGCCCTTCTGTGGGGACAACATCATCAACCACTTCACCTGTGAGATCCTGGCTGTCCTGAAGTTGGCCTGTGCTGACATCTCCATTAATGTGATTAGCATGGTGGTGGCCAATATGATCTTTCTTGCAATCCCGGTCCTGTTCATTTTCATCTCCTATGTGTTTATCATGGCTGCCATCCTGAGGATCCCCTCGGCCGAGGGGAGGAAAAAGGCCTTCTCCACCTGCTCTGCCCACCTCACAGTCGTGATCATCTTCTATGGGACCATCTTCTTCATGTATGGGAAGCCCAAATCCAAGGACCCACTGGGAGCGGATAAACAGGACCTTTCAGACAAACTCATTTCCCTCTTCTACGGGGTGGTGACCCCCATGCTCAACCCCATCATCTACAGCCTGAGGAACAAGGACGTGAAGGCTGCCGTGAGGAACCTGGTACTTCAGAAGGATCTCAGTAAGTGACTGTCGCAGATACCCACACTGTCAGAATGCAAGACCTCCAAACTCTTCATTGTTCTTGTGGGAAAATGGTAACCCAGGGAGGTCCTTGGGCTATCAGTGGAAAGAGCCTTTTCTTTTTATTTCTGGTACTGCTGATTAGTTTGTGGGCTTCATACAAAACTACAGTGTATCATATTAGAGCTATACTTTGCTGCCCAGATTTTCAATCTTCTGATACCAGAACTTGATGAAGATCTATAAGGAGTAGATGGGGTCAAAAGGAACAAACGTTTGAGTGGTGCAGGCCCTTAGAGTATATTGTCTTTCCCTGGGTAGAGCCGCCACTTTCCCTGTTCTGCTCCGGTTTCATCCCAGAGGCTTTTCCTCTATCTAAGAGAGGGATAAACTGGGAAATGTCATCTGCCCCAACATATAACAGTGATCATTAGCACCATGACAGGAGTGCCACTCGTGTATTAGCACTAGAAATAGCAGGACTTATCTTGAGCAGCTGCTTTGTTTTGATCTAATGGAATCTTGCCGTTCACCATATTCTCCCCTTTACCGTCCCTGCAGGGAAGCTCAGAGGCAGACACGCTGCCTCACCGCAGCAGGTGGTAAAATGCTACGTGACTGAGTGCCTGCAGCTCCCAAACTCTCATCCATGCAACCGACATGGCACATGGGTGGCAGTTACATACACCCAGCACACAGTCCATAAATATGCCCACACTGTGATGAAACCCCCACAATATTGAGGGGAAGCAAATGCAAAAATCATTCTTAATCCCACAGTTAATGAGAGGCTGACACAGAGAGTCACTTTCTACCACTGGTGGCCATGGGAACGGTGTCCCTCTCAAAGCTCTAAGTCTACGACTTTCTCCAACACGCAGGGAACGTGCGGGAATAGTGTGTGTTTACTGTATTACAGAGATTATTTTTAATGCACTTCAATGTGTGTTTGTGAAAGTGAGTTACCACCAGACTTTGGTCCTTCAACTACTAGTAGTTATTTTCTCTCCTCCCTCTTCCTTCCTCAACCCCAAGTTCAATCAGCTCCCTCCTCTCCCTGGGTGATAGTTGCCTCCAAAATTGTATTCATTTTCTATTGCTGTATAAAGTCTATATATTTATAACCTATTTGAATTGGAAAAATCGAAGTTTGGAATCTATATTACCTAGTAAGTAATTGTATTAAATCCAACATCAGGAAAATCTTGGTATTGAAAATGGCATCTTTTTTAAGGATGGTATACAGGGTGGGGCAAAAATTGGTTTATGGTTGTGAGTACATGAAACAGTTTATTCTTAATTATTGTATTATTTTCCATATGAACAACTGTAAACCTACTTTTGCCCCACCCTGTATGTATGTGTGTGCATGTACGTGTGTTCGTATGTGATTTTATAACTGTATGGGAAAAGATTAAGAACAATGCATTGATTTGGGGCTGCCTGAGTTAAGCTTTCTCCCACAATTTACTAACGTAACTCAGTGATTTCCTGCACACGGACTTTTATTCCAATCAGTTACTTCCCACATTTTGACTTCCTGCTGTGCAAAGAACACATAAATAACCCCAAATCTGTAACAACCATGTCTGATAAACTAGTATCCAAAAATGTTATCAAATATTTCGGCAGGGGTAGAAATGAGGATTTTTATAACCCTTTGTTTCCCTCAAAATATTTTTAAAATTTTCTCATAGTCTGGGCACACATTGTTCAGGGTCGGTTAGCCACAATTCTATTAAGACTTCCTTTCTTGAATTCTACATGATTTCCTTAATCAATCTAAATGAGTTCTTATTTAGGAAAAAATAAGAGAAAAATTTACTTGGGCTTGTACAAGTGGATCTTTATTCTTCTATCAAAAATAGCAAAAGTAAGTAGGTTGGGATTAAAGTTGATGGAAGAGTCAGTGGCTCACAGCTGACACTGGCCATAGACTCAGGGACCATCAAAATTCCCAGGGGACCCTCCGGGGACCAGGGACAATCCTGTTTGTTCTAAATTACACGCTTGGGGGTTAAGCCCAGGCCCTTAATATTGTGGAAAGTCCATTAACATTCCAAATTGAATTATTACAACAGCTGTTGCTAGCACTCCCAAGGAAAATCAGAAAGCTTATTCGGAGAGCAGCTGGGTGGGGGAAGATCAGAAGTGGGGTAGGCAGGCCGCTCAGGTCAGCATAGACTGGGGTTGGGTGTCCCCTGCCCTGTCCCTCTAGAGGTGCTCTCAGCTTAGGCCAGGCAGCCAGAGACTTGCCTTCCGATTCCATCTCCAACACCACTGCTTTTGCCACTGCTGAGCTCTTGGCTAAGTTCTTTCCCTCTCTGGGCCTCAATTTCCTTGTCTGTAAAATGAGAATTTATCACCGCATCCCTCTCACTAGATGTTTGTGAAAACACCTGGGGAAAGCCAAGAGGGGAGATCTGATGGCTCACACGCCACATCCTGACCCTCATTGATAAGGGGTCCCCTCTGGGCTCGCTCTCCCATTGGTACTTTCCACAGTTCACAGGCAATGACTCCAAACTGCTAGTGCCACCCAGAGTACTGTTTGAAGGAGACTGGATTGCCTGACCGTGGCTCTGCTGCCTGGACCTGCTGTACACTGCCATCTGGTGGACACTTCTGCAAGATCCTGAGGTCAGAGCTTCTTGAACTTCATCTAATGTGCTCACTAGTCGCCTAAGGATGTTGTGAAAATACAGATTCAGATTCAGTGAGTCTGAGGGGGAGTCTGAGATTCTACATCTCTGACCAGGTCCCAGGTGATGCCTATGCTGCTGCTCTGCAGGCCACACTTTGAGCAGCAGGTCCTAGCAGACTTGGGGGCAGGGCTGAAGGAAGAGGCAGGGAAGCAACTCCTGTGTGGAAGTTCCCTGCTGTGAGCCAAGCTCTCCAGCATCAGCAACCCAGGCTGGTCCCTCTGATATTGGGACAGCAGTTTGCCCTGTGACCTCACTTCTCTTATAGATTTAAGAAGGATTGTTGATTTATCAGCGTGTTCATCTTGTTACTTGTTAGTAAAGCGTGGTGACCGAGATTCTTATGTGATAGACCGGAAACTATGCATTTCTACTCAAGTAGCTCTAAAATGCACAAGTGCAAACAGATATAAAAATATGGCCAAATGCAAAATAAGAGGCATAAATAATACAGCAGAGGAAAAATTCCTGTCCAATTTTGCAGAAAACACAATTCTTATATTTCTAAAAATTAGCCAGAAAACTATTAGCAGGCATATGAGTTCAGAAAAGTTAAGAAGATAGAAGTAACTTCTCAAAAATCAATTGGATTTCTACATACCATCAATAGGCAGAAAAAAATCAACTGGAAGAATAGTGTATTTACAGTAGTAACAAGCACTAAAGAATTGGGAACACATATAATTCCTGACACAATAGACTGAGTCAATAAAAAAATGTGTGTTATGTGAATATAAGGGAAAGCAGAGTGATTGACCAGAGAAGAAGTATTACAATAAAAACCGATTTCTATGGTGGAAGCTCTCACATTGTAACCGACAGCAGAGCTTCTTTGATATGCACACTTCCAGGCTCTGTCCCAAAGATTCAAATTTTGCTATGTCTGAGAAAAGCCCAAGAGGAAACCTGAGTTTTGAAACATAGTTATTTAGTGTTTTTAACCACAAAAGATTCTATGGAACTCCAGAAATTGCTAGTGAAGAACCATTGATTTTTTTGAAGGTAACTGTTAGATTTTTCCTATCAGATTTGAACTTATTACAAAGTAACAACGAGTGAACTATACGCCATGGTTTTTCTTAAGTTTAGTAAAACCAGTGGTATCAGAGATACGAGAAGTTCCAACTATGTGAAATTAATATGTATATGTCAAATCAAAACTAATTGCTCAAAGGAGACAGTTTTTAATCATGGGACAGTGGCAATATTCAGCTGGATGAAGATTTGCCTTTGATCCATAGGTCACACCATACGCTGCCATAAACTTCAGATGAATAAAAATTAAACATAAAACATCATCATGATTACAAAAAGCTAGAAAAGAACAGAAGAACATATTTATTCCAGCTGTGGAAGGGAGCGTGAAAGAAGGTATCAGAATTAAAACAGACGGAAGCCTTGGATAGTTTAGTCTGATCAAACAAGAATGGAACTGCTCCCAAGTGGAGGTTACTCGGGTACTTGATTGGAACCTATCACATATGCATACGAAATAACCTTTAACGTGTGATGAGACAACAGGCACATGCACACTTGTTCTGTTTTGATTTTTTGACACTCCAGAGGTTACTACCACGTTGCCATGCATGCTGTTGGAAGTGACTGCCTTTTGAATGGTCCTTGGAATAAATCTTTCCCTGCCATCTCTGTGCATTTATTTTATCTTCTTTAAACGTGTCCTTGATCAGGAAAAGTGTAGCTCTGCGCTGATCTTTTCATTAGTCCAAGCCTGTGCACATGTGCTTATGTATAATTGTACCAGGGAGTGCACATGTGCACTGTTCTCAATTAAGTGTCGGGTGAGGCTCAGAATCATCTGCCCGGTGCGTGTTCTCATCATGGTGTCATAACCGGTTGCACAATAACAAGTGAGCGTGTAAGTGGCCACGCGGTAATAATATCATGTTGTAAATGGGATTAGAATTAACCGTAAGCTTGGGGTGCTGCTTCTTTGACTATGCGTTTATGATGAGGAATTTGAGCAGCTATACAACCTGATGAGTGAACCAGTATTTTTTTCTGATTTTTAATGTGTAACTGGCATTTTTTTAATTAATAAACTTAGCTTTTTAAGAGAAGATTTAGGTTCACAAAGTTGACCAGAAAGTAAAGAGAATTCCCACATACCCCCGTCCTCACACACACAAAACCTCCCCCACTGTTATATCCTGCACAAGAGCTGTGCCTTTGTTACAATCAATGAACACAGTTGATGTATCATCACCCAGAGCCCATAGTTTACATCAGGACTCCTTCTCGGTGGTGTACGTTCCAATGGGTGTGGACAAGTGTATAACGATGTGTGTCACCATTATAGAGTACAATTCACTGCCCCAAAGCCCTCTGTGCTCTACTTCTTCGTCCCTCCCTCTCCCCAACCCCTGGCAACCACTAACCCTTTTTACTGTCTCCATAGTTTCGCCTTTCCCAGTATGTCACGTAATTGGAGTTACACAGTATGTAACCTTTTCAGATTGGCTTTGCATAGTAATATGCTTTTTAAGTTTCCTCCATGTCTTTGTTTGTTTGTTTGTTTTAGAGAGAGAGAGAGCAGGAGGGAGAAAGAGAGGGAGAGAAACATCGATGTGTGAGAGAAACATCATTGGTTGTCCCTCACACGCCCCCACTGGGGACCCCAGGCATGTGCCCCGACCAGGTATGCAACTGGCAACTTTTAGTCCTCAGGCCAGCACTCAATCCACTGAGCTACACCAGCCAGAGCTAAGTTTCCTCCATGTTTTTTTAAAACTTAAAAAAAAAAAATTAGTTTTGATTTCAGAGAGAGGGGAAAGGAGGGAAAGAGGGAGAGAAACATCACTATGAAAGAGAACCGGTGATCTCTTGGTTTGCAAGCAGCGCCCAATCCACTGAGCCGCACCAGCCGGGGCTCCTCTGTGTCCTCCCACGGCTTGACAGCTCACTTCTTTTTAGCTCTGAATAATCCTCTGTGGTCTGGATGTACCACAGTTTATCGATCCACTTTCCTACTGAAGGACATCCAAATCTTGGCCATTGTGAATAAAGCTGCTATAAACATCTGTGTGCAGGTTTCAGTGTGACGTAAATTTTCATGCGTCAATATTAAAGCAAAAATTTCTCAGTGCTTCTTTTTCAAGGTGCCATCTTCATTTAAATATAAGTAGTCTCAGATTTCCAGGGGAGACTATTGAAAAAACCATGACCCTTTGCAACCTGCTCATTTATATGAATAAGGATTTTCTCTACAGCAGTCAACCAAGACAAAATACAGAAACAAATTGGAAGCTGAAACTGGTGTGGCTACAATTATCACCCATAATTCCAGATTTCAAGTTTTTGTGTTGATTAAAATCTCATCCGTTATCTTTGAACCAAGCAATTGCCGTAAATCTGCACTTAAATAAATGTAGCAATAAAATGCAGCTTTCCCCCCCTATGTTATATGTCAAGATTCTGTAAGATTTTGTTGAAAAAAATTTCACTGCTAAAACAAAAAAATGACATTTTTTCAAAAGTATTTTTATTGGTTTTTTTCCCATTACCATTTATTCCCCTTATGTCCCCATCCCCCCCCCATAAAAATAACATTTTTTTAAGTTTGAAAATTACTGAAATACACAGGCAAGGAGAGTAGAGAATGGGGACATTTTCATACTCCCAGGCTCACGTCTTTAGAGGGCTCATTGAAGCCAGCAGGATATTGTACCAGCATCTCAGGTACATCTCAGAGTCACAATGCTAAATTTTATAACATGTTGGTGATGAGTGCCTTGTGGGGTGGGGGGGGACTTCTCTTCCTCGTGTGAGATCTCACTGTAGGGGTCCATGGGGATGTCAGATACATGGATTCACTCCAAGACCCGGGGACCCTTTTCTCTCCAAGGTCATACTCCAGCTGTTAAATTAACAGTGACCATGACAGCAGTTAGAAGCTGTTTTCTCTGACTGGGAATTTGCTTCCCAGCAATAACTTCTAGAAGGGTGGCATAGATGTTTGATGTACAGCTACTTGTCTCTGCAAGTCCCCCTCCTGTTGAATGACTAAAACTTAATTCAGTGGGGCCTTAGCTTAGTCAAGACCTCTCCACAACCCCCTCCTTAGTTTTAAGAGGAATAGATAGAGCCAAACCCGCCGTACCCAAGTGGGACTGGGGAAGAAGGCAGGACATCTGGTTCTCAGTTGCTATCATCAATCCCTGTTGGCACCTGCCTTTTCATCTGGTATCCAGCTGCACAGGCCAGGCACATAACAGCTGCAGCCTCCTCATTCTAATCTTGAGGCCCCTTCAGGCCCTCAGCTTTCTCTCAACTCCTGCCTTGCCCATCTCGAAGGGCATGGAAAACTTGCAGCTACTTTTCTGTGATCCTTCTAGGTGGGCAGCAAGGAACAGGACACACTAGCTTACATCCACTCTACACTCACATCATGCAGAGTGCAGAAGAATTCCATGTGGCATGTCATTTCCCTGAGCTCCATGGGAAGAGAGGCTCAGATCCCCTCTTATCTCATATTCTCTAACCTTTGTGGGGTTCTGTGTCCCACCCCACTGCAGCCCCCCACAAGGGACCCTCCTCCTCTAGTGGCTCTCCTCCTCTTCCCCACCAGAATGAGCCAGGTTGTTGGGAACTGACTGGGGTGGGAGGGACTGTATCTGACAGATGACAGTGTTCTGCCAAGTCTATTCCTGCAAGTATTGTAGGCCTTTCAGGTTAGGTCCTGATATCTCAAAAACTTTTCATTGATTTTCAGACAGAGAGAGAAGCATTGATTTGTTCCACCTACATATGTATTCATTGGTTGGCTCTTGTATGTACCCTGACCGGGATCAAGCCCACAACCTTGGGGTATCAGAATGACTCTCTAAATAACTGAGCTACCTGGCCAGGGCCAAAAACTTTTACTCTTAAAACCATATCTCTGCCTGGAATTTCATATACCTGTTTTACAACCAAAATGCTAGGGATTTTCCTTTTTGTCTACTTTTTTGCTCTAATAATCATCCTGAAGAAATGAATGCCTTACCCGTATATTTAGCTCTAGTGAAGGAATTGCTAGGAATAGAACAATATTAATTAACATTTAAAAAATTGGCCTGTTATATATATAAGCAAAGCCAGATATAAAGTCTTAAAGAATTTTGAATAGACCTTTTCTGTATCAAGTTAGGTCAATTCATGATAATAAAATGTGTTTAGGCTAAACAAACCTAGAAAAATTATCTTCATTAAAGATTAACTTCAGAAAATTATTATGCATAAAATCCAGAAATTATTATATGGGGCCCTAGTTAATTAAAATCTACAAAACCTGCCCTGGCTGGTGTGGCTCAGTGGATTGGGTGCCAGCCTGCGAACCAAAAGGTTGATGGTTCAATTCCCAGTCAGGGCACATGCCTGGGTTGTAGGCAGAGTCCCCAGTTAGGGGCGAGGCAGTCCATCAATATTTCTCTTGCACATCAATGTTTCTCTCCCTTTCTTTCTCCCTTCCTTCCCTTCTCTCTAAAAATAAATAAATAAAATCATTAAAAAATAAAATAAAATCCACAAAACCTGCCATGTTCTCAATCAAAAGTTTCTCTTTCTTCAGATACCAGAGAAAAGTTTGGATCTACATAAAGAAGAGCCTCAGATATGCTTAATGTGAGGCATGACTTCAAGGTAGACTGCAGGAAGTTACAATGTATACTATAAACCCTAGGACACCTACTGAAAAATAAAGCAAGGAGGTAGAGCTGATAAGCCAATAGAGGAGATAAAATAAAATCATAAAAAAACACTCCAAACACTCTATTATTTCAAAAGAAGGTAGGAAAGAAAAGTTGAAAAAATGGAAAAAAGAACAAATGCAGCAAATAGAAAAACAGCAAGATAAGCAGATTTAAATTCAACTAGATCCATAATTATATTAAATTTAAGTAATGTAACAGTCCAATTAAAAGCAGATGTTGTCAGATTAAAGTAAAAAAAAAATCAATCAATGATAATGACTTCCATGAGAAACCTACTTAAAATTTAAAAAAATAGGTTAAAACTAAAATAGTAGGGAAACTATACCACACAATCACAAATCAAAAGGTTTGATGGGTTTTATTTATCGAAAATACAGAAAGATGCTTTTGAGTTCAGGACA